>JABFPP010000053.1:3995-15756 GCA_022817365.1 Mallateleia sp. ZL-2020
ACCCATGATCAATGTTAACCTACAATTTTAGTATCGTAAATCGTAAATTTATTTGTATTGTCCTGGTGAGCGGAGACGTTTTGTTTATGAGTATTTATATATTTTGAGCAGATTCCTGTAGATATTTTTACCGTAAGTGTGATCTTTGATTTATTTAAATGAATATTATTGAAATTTTGTTTGTAGTTGAATATTTATTGAAATTTTATTTGTAACGATATTATTTCTATTACATTTGGCGCCCAACGAGAGAGCACAATTTAAATCACCTCACTTTATGCCTAAATGAACTAACAGATCACCAGTTATAACGAGAAAAAGACATAATTCAGTTTTAACACCGATAACTAAACCAACAAAGATTTTGAAAAAGAAAATGGCGACATCCGCTCAAGCCAAGTTGGAAAAAATAGAAAAAGAGCGAGAATCATTGCGACTTGAACGCGAAAAATTCCAACAAGAAAGACAACAATTTGAATTGATGCAACAGAATCCAGAAAAAATTAATTTCGTTGAATTTCAAAAAGATGTTGTTCGGGAATTTCGATCATTAAAAAACATAATTGAAAAACAAAATAGTGAAATTGTAGAATTACGACAAAAATCGTCAAATGTCCAGGCCAATAATACTGATATAGGTGCAAATCAATTATTTGAAAGTATTCGTTTAATGAATATTGACATTAAATTGCCCAAATTTAGCGATAGTGACGAGATGAATCCGAATAAATTTTTGAACGAATTGAACAAATACTTTCAATTAAAATGCATCCCCGAAACACACAAACTGATGATTGTGGGAAACGTTTTAGAAAATCGCGCTCGAATTTGGTACGAATCGAAGTCTTTCGCTAATTTTGATATGTTTGTGTTGGAATTTGAGAAGGAATTTTATTCAATTCCGATTCAAGTGGAAATTAAAAGCAAGTGGACTGATCGCAAGTATTCGCAATCGGAATTATCTTTACAATCTTATTATTTACAGCAATATAATGAAGCGGTTAATTTTATCCCAAAGATGAGCAATTATGAAATTAATTATACAATTATCAAACAGTTGCCATTTTTTGTCCAACAAGCGTTGATAGGTGTCGATCTTAGTGATGATAAAACGTTGACTCAATCGTTGAAGCGTTTGGATTTGATTTCAAAAGAAAAGGACAAAATTGATAAAAAACAAAAGCAATTTAATTCACAAATGTCTAACGAAAAGAGGGTACAAAATTTTAAAGATATTGATATGGGTAAAGGACAATCAAACAGAATTTCTTATAATCAAAATAAAAATAATCATCATCCATATTATCATAATAAGTCGCAATTTAATGAAAATGGCAAATCGTATAACGTGCAAAGTATTTCGACAACGGGAAAGAATATTGCGTATACAAACAATTCAAATAACGGTTCTTTTCAGATACCAGACACGCGAATTCCCCCGCCAAATTTTGCGTCGAATAATGACATGTCAAGACAGTCGCATTTAAACTAAATTGTCATGCTTGGGAAAAGGGTCCGCCGAAGCATGATAATTATTCGCCTTTTGACTTATTAAAGGACCTCAATCAGTCTACAGAAAAGGAAATTAAAAATGGAAATATAAATCCCAATTCATATAATGCGAAATCACCGAAAGTTATTATTTCTATTAATGATATTTATTTTCCCGCTTTAATCGATACTGGAAGTCAAATTACCTGCGTATCACAACAATTTTATGAGTATTTAAAGCAACATTTTAAATTAACAGAACTTCCCATTTCAAATGTTTTTGTGCAGTCCGCTATTGGGAAAAAATTGACTACCGTTAAAAAACAAATTTTGACAGATATTAGTATTGGCGAACGAAAAATATCCTCGTGTTTTTTAATAATTCCTTTTCTAACATCACCTATTATTATTGGTAACGACTGGTTAATAAAAAATAAAGTAATCATGAATTACAGTAATTTCTCAATTTATATAAATACATATAAGATTCCAGAACAATTCGTTAAATTTGATGAATCATCAGCAGAGAAAATAGTATCGGTGGCTTGTGATTACACCTTGTATGTACACATTATTCACGGACATGCATTATTGGTGCAGAAAAATAAACTCGAGAAATTACCAACTCATCACAAAGACTATGTACATGACGCGAATAAATTGGACGATTTTGATTATAAAGACTTCAGTAAACTTGAAAATTATAACGATAAAATTTTAGGTATTTGTAATATTGAATTGGAAACAGATGTTCAAATCAAAGGGGATAACACTTACGCGGATAATTTACAATTGATAAAAAATAGTTTAAATAATCTTGATTCTAAACAACAGAATATTTTCGTTACAATGATGTCAAAGTATAAAAAACTTTTTACATTTAAATCCGGTTCAGCAGGAACGTATGAACACAAAATAACGTTAACAGATAACAAAACTATTGTACGAAAATCTTATCCGGTTCCTTTTGCTATACGAGATGCTGTAAATAAAGAGATCCAAACAATGTTGCGGGAGGGCATTATAGAACGATCTAGTAGTCCGTATTGTAATCCGTTGAGGATCGTAGAAAAGAACAAAAATAAAATTAGAATCTGTTTAGACATGCGTTATCTCAATCAAATTATCGAGTCAGATAACGAGTCCCCCCCTCTCATCAACGAACTAATGCAGCAATATTATGGTGTAGAGTATATTTCGACGACCGATTTAACCAATGGGTATTGGCAAATACCGTTGAAGGAATCATCGAGAAAGTACACCGCATTTTTGCATAATGGTGAACTCTATCATTTTTGCCGCATTCCGTTTGGACTAAAAAATGCTGGGGCAGGTTTCATGAAATCTCTTAGGTTTACTTTGGGGCATAATTTTGAAAATTATTTGACATGTTACATTGATGATTTGTTGGTTTCATCAAGATCATTCAATGAACATATTCAACATATAGATTCGATTTTTTCAATTTTACAAGAAAACAATTATACATTATCTTTAGAAAAATCATGTTTCTTTCAAAAAAGAGTAAAGTTTTTGGGATATATATTATCTGTTGATGGAGTGGAACCTGACCCAGATCGACTGAATTTAATAAAAAATTTTTCAGAACCGAAGAATAAAAAAGAATTGCAGTCCTTTTTAGGGGTGTTGAATTGGTACAGACATTTTAGTATTAATTATTCCGAGCGTATAGCAATTTTCCGCGAATTATTAAGCTCTAAAAATTCTTGGTTTTGGACAGATGAACATCGAGAAGCTTTTATTAAATTAAAAAACAATTTCATTGATTGTGTAAGATTATCACATGTTAATTTTGATTTTCCGTTCTATGTGCAAACCGATGCATCCGACAAGGGAATATCGGGAATTTTATATCAAATCGACTCAAAAGGAAATCACTTATTGGTTTCAGTTGTCAGTAGATTTCTTAAGACAGCTGAAATAAACTATACAGTGACGGAGAAAGAATTGCTAGCTATAGTATTCTCATTAGATAAATTCAAGACATATATTAGGGGTCGTAATTTCGTGATAATTACGGATCACAAAGCTCTCGAGTTTTTGAATAGCGCGAAATTCTTGAACGCGAGATTGATACGTTGGAGTTTATTTCTGCAAGCATATTCTTTCACTATCAAACACTGCCCGGGAAAAAATAACGTCGTAGCTGATTTTTTCAGTCGAAATCCAGACGGAAAGTTCGTAGAAAATACCCAAAGTTCACAATTGATACCAACATTAACTTGTGAAATACCAATCGATGAAACATCTGTTAATGTAAATAGTTTATTTACCATCCATTCATTAGAAAATAAAGACAATTTCATTAGACAATTAAAAAATATCGGCGACTTACAAAAAAAAGATGAACATATACAAAAAATAATTGATAATATTGGTGATATCAAAATAAAAAAGTATTTTTTTATATTTAAAGATATATTGTTTCGTAAAGATAGTAAACAAAACCGGTATCAAATTGTTGTGCCTAAAGTTATTGTTTATGATCTTATTAAATTTATACATACAAAAATAGGACATACAGGATTTTTTAAAACATTAACTTATATACAACAATTCTATTTTTGGAACAAAATGCGAAGTGATGTCAAATCTTATACGCAAAGTTGCGATTTGTGCCAACAAGTTAAATTTGTTAACTACGAAATGGAGGGCAAGTATGAATTGGTCAAGTCAGACAATCCCAGTGATCTAATCACAGTAGATTTTTATGGACCATTGCCATGGTCTATGGGTGGGGTCCAATACATATTTGTCATCCTAGATGCATTTTCAAAACTTGTTAGGTTATACGCGATAAAAAAGGCGACAACCAATGCGGTGTTAAAGATAATAATAGACAAATATATTCCTGAGCTGGGTAAACCAAAGCGAGTACTTGCGGATCATGGCACTCAGTTTACATCGTACAAGTGGCGTTATCATTTAGAATCTTTGAGGATTGATGTATACTACAGTTCTATACGCCATCCACAAAGCAATCCGACGGAAAGGGTAATGCGTGAATTAGGTCGTTTATTTAGAACTCTGACTTCCGACAAACATACAAAATGGGCCAAATACTTACCAGAAGTGGAAAAAATGTTGAATATTACCATCCATACCTCTACTGGTTACTCACCACACGAACTGCACTTTGGCACAAAACCCATTGATGTAATTAACACTTTGATTGATTTCCCCACTGTTGTGGACACTACACATCAAAATAAAATCGATTTTGCGAAGCACCAAATTCACGTACACTTTAAATACCGACAAAAACATGATAGAAAACGATCCGCCGTCTCGTTGCGTGAAGGGGATAAAGTTTTGTTGCGTACACCCCGAATCTCAAGCGCCTGTGATAAGACGACGCACAAGTTTTTTCATATTTACACGGGTCCTTTTATTATAAAGAAAGATCTTAAAAACAATTCCTATGAATTATCCGACCCTGACAGCGGTGATGAATCAGTCGGAATATATAACCGTGTCAATTTGAAAAAATATTATGCACCTCCACAGATTATCACAGATAAACATGTCCAGAAATAAACACCGATACACACCCTCGAAAATGAACGCGGATGCGAGAAAAGAGTTTGAGAAACGCGATTAGCTCATCATACACGGCCGAGAGTGCAATGCATACTATTTTTGTAATAATGCATAATGCTTAATCATAAAATAGGAAAACTTATTTATTTGAGACGAAAATTTCCAGGAAATATAGAGAAATGTTTTGTTTACGCATCGATTTAAATCGAGAAAGAAATTGACTATTTTGTATTTTGATGAAGTGTGATTATGATGCATGGATTGAATGAGTGCGGAAAGATGCATATTTTATATTGTTTTTAAAAAATATTTATTTTATGTTTTTTTTTATAATTGTTGAGTAAAACTCCCCAAAATGACATTTTGTGAAGTTTTGAAGGGGATATTGTAAGAAAATTTTAAATATATCAAAATGAACATAGAATTGTATTGTACATATAAAAGATCAACATGCGTTACGCAACGAAAAAGATACAAATATTATGCCTCTCCCCTCCTCGTAATTAGAAATCGAGTCTTGGTTCCAGGAAACCGCGACAAAGAAAAGAAAAAGACACTTGAATATAGACCACCGAAGACATTAGAAATAACGGATTTGTCAAAGAGAAAAATTGGACTTTGGTGTTTCATCAATTGGATCTAATCCTGTGCCCGAGAATCCGACGGAGAAGTCTTGGTGAAAATTTACATTTCTGGCTCCCAGAACCGCTTGAACCGTGGACTACGTTGTGGCGGAAATCCAGCTTTTGTGTTCCATCCACTCGTCTTTGATTGAGTGTGGTAGCAGACTTTCCAAGGAATTGGAGATAAGTTGATCCCAGACATCTCCAGAGCGTTGGCGAGATCTGCTGTGTCGGATAAACCACGGTTCCAGAGAAGCGTCATCCAGGAACGTTGGTGGTGGCGCCTGGTCGCCCTACTTCCGGTCGGCTCGCAGTTCTATGCTTGATTCGGGATTATCCTCTGGTGTTGGTGGACTCGAGGGTGTTGGTGAATCCTAGATTCAACGTCTTCCCGAGCGCTGTCGCACGTGCCTGGTTCCGTGACTTCCGGTCGGATCGATTCCACTATCATAGTTGATAAGTTTATTTTAATTTTTGTTTTGCTGATTTTTTATGTTGGCTCCCGTCCTTTGGGCATTTTATTTGACTCTTTCTCGTTATAATATATATACATTTATATTGATCTGTGATTTTCCGTACATAATCATTTTATTGAGAACTTTTATTGAATAAAGATAGTGTTAATGAACAAAGTGAGGTTGATGATAAATTGGTTGACCCATGATCAATGTTAACCTACAATTTTAGTATCGTAAATCGTAAATTTATTTGTATTGTCCTGGTGAGCGGAGACGTTTTGTTTATGAGTATTTATATATTTTGAGCAGATTCCTGTAGATATTTTTACCGTAAGTGTGATCTTTGATTTATTTAAATGAATATTATTGAAATTTTGTTTGTAGTTGAATATTTATTGAAATTTTATTTGTAACGATATTATTTCTATTACATGTATTTGAATTCTAATTAGATAAAAGTCTTTTATATTCATGGGAGATTTAAGCATACGTGTAATATAAAGATTAAATTATGTTTTGTTTTAAACTGTTTATAATAAGATATAATTCGTTAACTAAGAATTACATGTATAAAATAAAAGTTTTTAGTACTTATAAAAGATTTAAAAATTTAGAAACAATACATGTATTAATAAAGATTTGATTTTTATAAAATATTTAAAGTAAAATAGTGTATTTAAATCTCAATCAACTAAAAGACTTTGATATAATAGATTTAAACATTGTTTTTTAAAAGTAATTCATGTATAGTAAAGATTAAATTTTAAAGTATTTATGATATGAGTCATTAATTTTGATATTTATTAAAAGTTTTTAAATATTGTTTTTAATTTAAAAGTAATACATGTATTATAAAGATTAAATTTTAAGGTATTTATAATATTAATTTGATATTTAAGTATTATTTTTAATGAAGATTTTAAAAGTAATACATGTATTATAAAAGATTTGATTCCTCAATTAGATAAAAGACTTGATATTTATAAAACATTGTTTTAAAAGTAATACATGTATTATAGAGATTAAAATTTTTAAAGTATTTATGATATTAATTTGATTTTTATGAAAAGTTTTAAATATTGTTTTTAATGAAGATTTAAAAATAATACATGTATGAAAAATATTTAAGGTAGAATCTCAATAAAAGACTTTTGATATTTATAATAGATTTTAAACATCGTTTAAAAGGTAATTTATGTACAATAAGGATTAAAATTTTAAAGTATGAAAGATTTGAATACTGACTTTATTAACAATTTAAAAACAATACATGAATGTGTAATATTTAAAGGAAAATAATGTATTTAAATCTTAATAAAAGACTTTGATTTTATAATAGATTTAAACATTGGTTAAAGGTAATTAAATTTCAAAGTATTTATATTAATTCGATATTTATGAAAAGTTTTTAAATATTATTTTTAATGAAGATTTGTAAATAATACATGTAATAAAATATTTAAAGTAGAATTTCAATAAAAGATTTTCGATATTTATAATAGATTTAACATTGTTTAAGAGTAATACATGTATAATAAAGATTATTAATTTGATATTTATGAAAAGATTTTTTAATGAAATTTTGAAAATAATACATGTATGAAAAATATTTAAAGTAGAATTTCAATAAAAGATTTTCGATATTTATAATAGATTTAACATTGTTTAAGAGTAATACATGCATGAACACTTGTATTATAGAAATTTTCTCTTTTTTAAAAATTATAACTGAATTTTTTAGCAACTGATAAAAATATGGGAGGGCTTTCGGTTATTCACGTATCCCATTTAGGTGTCCTTACTCTTGTCGGTGGGTTGCTCGTGATGCGGTGAGCATACCTACTTACAAGGTTAAGGGCCTACTTTATGCCCCGGGTGGTGGTCATACAACCTTGCACTAAGCCCACCCTTGAGGCGAACGCAAATACATTTGTGAAATAACCGAATATTTTTGGGGTATACTTATTCAAGATATCTGCTATTGTTGCTGGACTACTGATCTACTAGGAATTTGTCCTATTGATTAACTAATTGTTATAGACCCGAGTGAACTGTGCTGAACTGGACTGAACTGAACTGACTTGGCATTAGAACTTGGCCGCTTTTATACTAATCCGATGACCGTTTTTTGCTTGTTTGTCATCTTTTACGAGAGAGGGGATGATTTTCGGGCCAGAGAGGCCCAAAGTGCGAAATTATGCACTTGTGTAAATTTCGCAAATTTCTTCTATGCAATGTTGGATAGCGGGGAAAAAATAAGTATACCTCAAATTTGATTCGAGGTCGTAGCTGCATTTTTCTGCAAGTTGTATGCAATTTAGTGCATAATTGCATAAATTTTGTTAATAACTTAATAAAAATAACTTATTTGAGATTCTGTTATTTCTGTTGCTGGTCACACTTCTATTCAATTATTGTTTTTGTGTAAATAATTTGTAATTCTTATAAATTATCAATTTATATAAAAGATTGGCTAATTTGATCAATAATAATTGTTAATAATGCTTGCTATTTGTTTTTATAGAAAGTTGTAAGAGAAAAAAAAAGTATTTTTGCTATAGTTTAAAGTTATGAATAATTAAAGGTTAATATGTTAATTTTATGGTTTAAATATCATTATTTCTACTAAAATTTTTATAAATAATTTGAGGCATAATTATAATGTTTTTAGATTGGTGTTAGTTCATAAATCTTTAATTTTTAATACGGATTTTTTGTTAGAATTTATTTGTTCTAGATTTTTCTTTGAGACGTAATTCCTTGTTTTAATAAGTTTGTATTGTTTATAATAATGTCATATATTCATGCTTGGATTTTAAGGTAGAGAATAAAATTAGCTATAATTTGATATAAGTCCCATTTTGTTATTAAATTATAAAATCAAGTTATTAAACAATTCATTATATCTTTAGTTCTTTTTATCGGATTTACTTGAATTTTGAAATTTAAAAGGATAATTGGACGTATAATTTATTTGTTAAAGATTTTTGTTCTTATTTGTTTAATTTAACGTACTTATTTTATTAATAATAGTGAATTAATTAATACGCTTAGTTTAGGCTGTTTTTTGTTGAGTCAATATAATTTTATAGGTTTTAAGAAAATGACATTTCGGAGTGCTTATAGTTGCGTCACCTGCCTTATGTAAATATATCGCAATTCTGGGTCTTCTTTCAAAAGAATTTATTTCCTATTTTCCGAATCCACCAGTTTTTTAGTCAATGGTGTTTGATTCCTCTTTTAATTTTGGCCTCCGGTTCATATTGATTTATTAATTATATCAATTGATTAGATTTTTATGTACCATTATTTTTAACAAGACAACCTTGGTCAATGTAATTCAAATGTATGATGACTAAGAGTTTACTTATAAATTTTAAATTGATTATTTATTTTCCGTGTTTTATTTTATAGTTAATTTAACAATAATGTTTTTTGATTATAGTGTATGATTTAAAATTTATTTAATATTTTTAGTTTATGAATTAAGAGTTTATTTGTTTAAGTTGATCATTTATATTTATATTTTTATGTTTAGAGTTAATTTTCAATTTAAAGTTTATTACGTGTTTAATTGCATAATGTTTTTAGTTATGTTTTTTATTTATATATTTGATTATTTATATATATATATTTTCATGTACATGGTTAATTTAATAAATTTTACTTAAAAATTTATTTGTTTATGCATAGTGTTTTAGTTATGTATTTTATTTGTTTATGTATTTTTATTTGATTATTTATATATATATTTTTACGTTTATGGTTAATTTAATAATATTTTAATTAAAAGTTTATTTGTTTGTACAATAATATTTCAGTTATGTATTTTATTTGTTTATGTTTTTAAGTTGATTATTTATATATATATATTTAATTAAAAGTTCATTTGTTTATATTTAATGGCATATACAATAATATTTTAGTTATGTATTTCATTTGTTTATGTATTTTAAGTTGATTATATATTTTTATGTTTATAGTTTGCAGTTAATTTATGTTTTTGAGGATAGTATTTTGCAGAGTTTATTTATTTAAAAAGGTTATTATCAATTTTAGGTTGATTGTGAGTTTTTATTTAATTACTCGAATAATGTTTGTTTAAGGTTTTTCGGTAATGTTTAAATAATTGTTGTTGAATTTGATAATTTCAATGATGTTTGTATAGGACTAATTGACCTAGATGTGTTTGAAATGAGACAGGGACAATATTTTTACGGCTCGGGGCGAAGACCCTTCTTTGTCGTCTTTACATAATGATATTCTGGTTTCATGTTAATTTGATTTCTATTTTATATTAATTATTTAAAATGATATTGTTTAAACTTTTCTGTCGTTTTCTACTTGGTTTTGAGTAAAGATTTTAAGAAGATTTCAATGCAAATTTGAATGGTGATTATAGCATTATTTTAAGGATTTGTTTATGTTTTTGGGCAAAAGGTTTATGACGGGTAACATACATTAAGGAGTATTTCATCTATGTCTCAATTCTAATCCAGTTTATTCCGGACAATTTTTAAGAAAAAGTTGGTTATTTATTTCTTGATTTGATTAATAATGTTTTAATTTTGAGATTTAAATTGATCATTTCAAATAATTTATACTTTTATTTTTTAGTTGATTATTTAGTTTTATTTCTCGGTTAACTTTTTGAGTTACAGTTAATATAATTGGTTTAATGACAACCCTTTTAAAATTAACGGTTTTAAGATGTGTATATTATCTCTGTTAATAATTTTAACTTGGTTTATTAGATTGATTATTAAAAAGATTTAAATTTTTGAAAATACTGATCAACGATTTCATCAAAAGTTTTTAATTAGTATTCTGCATTTCCTAAGGTTTCGTTAGCGGGTTCAATGTATTGGGAAGAAAAGGATATTTTTATGACCTTTTCTATAGTCCCTTCGGTAGCGACACTTGGTCCCTAATTGCTTGTAGTCGGATCCTTTGGTAAATAAGTAAGAAGTTCATTCCTTTTCCAAAAGATATATGACGGGTGTCATGGTGTACAAGTATCTATATTGACCATATCATAACAAGAGGAATACGAAATATCTTCATAAATAATCGCTAATATTTTTCGGAACTTTTATGAAGAAAATGGCGCGTGGTTTCTGAGAGATTCGAAATAAAAGTGTAACGCAAAGTGTAAGATTTCGCGGGACGCAAATGTATCGAAGCGAACGCATAACGCAAAGTATAAAATGCGCGAGACGCAAATGTATTGGATATGGCGCGTAACGCCGAAAATCTATTGAAAGCGGTACGTATCGCCGAGTACAAAAATGCGCGAAACGATAATGTATGGAAAGCGGTGCGCAACGCCGAGCAAGAAAATGCGCGAAACGAAAATGTATGAAAAGCGGCGCGCAACACCGAGTATGAAATGACGATATTATAATAATAATAATAATAAAAAATTTTTTTTTTTTTAATTGTTACACATGAACTGCAATCATCCTTGCCTCACATTCTGCAGCAAGAATGAAAGCAGCTTCTGCAATATAAACGACCGCGCCACCCGCCGAGGGTGGTAGGCGATCGTTCTTGCAGCAAAATACAAATCGGTCGCGAATTGTCGCAGCCCCGATTTCTCTTATACATGACAAATATGAAAAATTTGAA
>JABFPP010000054.1:0-15707 GCA_022817365.1 Mallateleia sp. ZL-2020
AATTCTGAGAAACTCCGAAAAACTCTAAAGAACTCTCAGAAACTACGAAAAACGTTGAAAAATTCTGTAAATCTCAGAAAAGTTCCGAAGCGCATTTTCAGAATTTTTCAGAGATTTTTGCTGGCATTCAATATTTTAGTTAAATTCTGAATAATTTTGAAAAACTCTGAAAATTTGTCAAAATTGAGAATTTTCAGAAATTTTCGGAGCAATTTTCAGAATTTTTCAGAATATTTTGTCGGACATTTTCAGAGTTTTTCGGAACATTTTTCTGAAATTTTCGGAGAATAATTTCTACAAGGGAATGTTCACACCGTACAGAAAATAGTGTACCGAAAGTAACTTTCGGTATATCGTACCGAAAATAAACAAACTGCGCATGCGCAAACGTTATTTTCGGTAATCACCCGCATTTATGGACTTTCGGTACTGAAAACATGTCGGAAATACATCACTTTAATATGTGCACATGTTACAAAAAATTTATTTCAATACAAAAAAGTTTATATTGATTTTCGAAAGAAAATTTACGAATGTTGTTTGCACATATGCATTATGTAGTCAAACGAATTTAATTAAATTTAAATAAAGTACGTACACTTGTTTACGTAGCAAATTGATAAACGTTTATTTTGAACATTACCTCTAGATATGCATATGTCATTAAATCAAAGAGTATACTAGTCACATATATTTTTGGGGACCCTGTCTATAAAAGTACTGTCGACTATAAAAAAAATTCCTGAAAATACCTGAAATTATATGCTATATTATTAATCCCATTCCATCAACCTGTTTATTACATTCCGGGGAATGATATCATTTTGATCATGTTATGACTTTTAAAATAATAAAAACTCGTAGCATTATATTAAAATACTGTGGACTAAAATTAAAACTCGGATGTATGCTACATATATAAGAATAATATAACGTTTTTTGTGTATTATCTTTCTTTGAACTCTATTGATGCGAATCTTCTCCGATTTATAGATAATTACTCGTACATAAAAAATTTATTTCAAAACAAAGAAGTTTATATGGATTTACCAAAGAAAAGTTAAGAATGTTGTGTGCATATGCAGATTACGTAGTCAAACGAATTTAAGTAAATTTAAATAAAGTATGTATACTTGTTTATACAGCACATGAATACTAGTTTATTTTGTACATTATCGCAAGACATGCATATATCATTAAATCAAAGAGTATACTAGTTCCATGTGTATTTGGGGACTATGTCCTTAAACATATCGTTGAGTATTAAAAAAGTTCCTGAAAACACCTATAATTATAAACATTCTTATTAATCCCATTCCGTCAATCTGGTTATTATTTCTAGTAGAATAAAATCATTTTTATCATGCTGCGACTCTTAGGTTAATCAAAATTCGTAGCATTATATTCAAATACAGTGGACTAAAATTAAAATTCGGATATATACTACGTATATAAGAATAGTATAATATTTGTCTGTATTATCTTTCTTTCAACTATATTTGTGTGAATATTCTCTTACTTATAGATAATTATTCGAATAAACAAAAATTTTTTCCACTATAAGAAAGTTTGTATGGATTTTCAAAAGAAAATTTACGAATGTTCTTTACATATGTAGATTATGTAGTCAAACGAATTTAAGAAAATTTAAATAAGGTACGTAGACTTGTTTATACAGCACATGAAACAAAGTTTAATTTGTATATTATCGCTAGATATGCATATATCATTAAATCAAAGAGTATACTAGTTACAGGTATTTGTTAGGACTCTGTCCATATACATACTGTTAGTATAAAAAAAGTCCCCGAAAATACCTATAATTATAAACTACATTATTAATCCCATTCCATCAACCTGGTTATTATTTTCACGAGAATGAAGTCACTTTGATCATGTTATGACTTTTAAGCTGATCAAAATTCGTAGCATTATGTTAAAATACAGTGGACTAAAATTAAAACTAAAATTAAAAATATATGCTACATATATGAGAATAATATACTTTTCTGTATTATCTTTCTATGAACTATATTTATGTGAATATTCTCTGACTTATAGATATTTATTCGAATATAAAAATGTTTATATAATATTCCAGGATATTGTAGGATATTCCAGGGAAAATTTACGAATGTTATTTGCATACGTAGATTATGTAGTCAATTGAATTTAAGTAAATTTAAAGAAAGTACGCAGACTTGTTTATTAGTATAAAAAAGCCTTATTATTATTATATATTATATATATATATATATTGGTTATTAAGCTCCTGTGGGGACTTGAAAAATTTGGGTGCCCAACCTCGGATTAGGTTCGGTCGGGCTCGGTTCGAGTTCAGGCGCCAGAAATGTTCTAGTAGCCCAAAACGATCGGACGCCCAAGTCGATCGGGCTTTCGGAATCTGTGGACATTCGATCGACACAGGCAACCGATTCTTTCGACAATAAGATACCGATATACCGTCCAAGATATTAATATTAGGAATGAAAAATTGAATGACACTCTTCAGTGAAGTGAAAACGAATATCTTCGAACATATCCAAACATAAATTAAAGGTAAACTAACACACTGGATATAAAAGCGAAGGTTTCCGAATATATCCGAAGTAATAATGAAGGTTTCCATACATACCCGAAGTGAAAACGTACATACATTTCCGAACATACATTTCCAAACGTACCCGAAGTGAAAAGGAATATTTCCGAAATTATCCGTAGTGAAAACGAACATTTCCGAATATACCCGAAGAAAAACAAACATGTCCGAGCCTACCCGAAGTGAAAACAAAAATTTTCTACCATTTACAACGACAAACTAAAGATAATCAAACATGTCCGATGTAAAATCGAATATTTCCAAAGTAAACATGAAGATTTCCGAACATGCAAGATATTGGTTATATTCTGAAGCCTTTGTCATTACTTCGGCTATACTCGGAAACCTTCGGTTTTACATGAAACATGTTCAGTTAATCAATTCACAATTTGTTTATGCGTTAGTTTGAAATTTTTCGAATACACTTCGGTTCTATTCAGAAATGTTCGTTTTCACTTTGAGAACGTTCGGAAATGTTCGTTTTCACTTCGGATATGTTCAGATTTGTTCATTTTCACTTAGGGGGTGCTCGGAAATGTTTGTTTTCACTTCGGGTATGTTCGAAAATCTTCGTTTTCTTTTGGGGTACATTCGAAGATGTTCCTTTCCGTTTCGGGTATGTTCGGAAATGTTCGTTTTCACTGAGGGTACATTCGGAAATGCTCACTTCGGATATGTTAGAATTTGTTCGTTTTAACTTCGGGTACTCTCGGAAATGTTTGTTTTACTTCGGGAACGTTCAGAAATGTTCGTCTTCACTTCGTTTGTTTCCGCAAATGTTTGTTTTCACTTCGGGTACGCTTAGAAATGTTCGTTTTCACTTTGAGTACGTTCAGATATGTTCGTTTTCACCTCGGGTATGTTCGGAATTGTTTATTTTCACTTCGGGTATGTTCGGAAAATTTCTTCTTTACTTCGGAAATATTCGGTTACCTTGAATTTGTCTTTGGGTATGTTTGAAATTTTTCGTTTTTACTTCGAGTATGTTCGGAAGCCCTTGTTTTTACTTCGGATATATTCGAAAACGTTAGGATTTGCATCGACTACGTTCGATTGCCTTTAATTTGTGTTTGGATACGTTCATAGGTGCTCGTTTTCACTTTGAATGTGTTCGAAATCTTTCGGTTTTACGTCCAGTTATCTTAACAACTAATAATTAGTATTTTTAGTTATTACCGAATATCGGTCGATATCGACTTTTAACAACAATGAACATAATAATAAATTGGAAATAACGAATGTCATACAACATAAATTATATAGTCAATTTATAATATCTATGTCTTGGAGAGGATATCCGTATCTTATTGTCGAGACGTTCGAATCGTCTCGATTGCCTCTGTTGATGGGGACACATTTTTCCGCACATTTCGGGAGCCCGATCGAATCGAACGCCCGAACGTTTCGGGCGTCCGATCGTTTTGGCCTAGTCGAATGTCTCGGATGCCCGATTGTCATAGGCGCCCAAGCCCGAGCCCGCGGACATTACCTGAGCCCGACGCAATCCGATGACTGCCCTCAGACCCCTATTGTTTATACGACAAATGAATAAAAGTTTATTTTGCACATTATCGCTAAATAAGCATATATCATTAAAGCAAAGAGTATACTAGGTGCATATAAATAAATAAGTATATATCATTAAAGCAAAGAGTATACTAGGTATATATAACTTCGGGGACTCTGTCCATAAACATACCGTTGAGTATAAAAAAAGTCTCCGAAAATACCTAAAATTATAAACGATATTATTAATCTCATTCCATTAACCTGGTTATTATTTTCAGGAGAATGAAATCACTTTGATCATATTATGACTCTTAAGCTAATCAAGATGCTTACCATTATATTAAAATACAGTGAACTAAATTTAAAAATTGGATATATGTTACATACATAAGATTAATATACTGTTTTTCAGTATTATCTTTCTTTGAACTATATTTATGCGAATATTCTCTGACTTTTAGACAATTATTCAAATAAACAAATATTTATTTTAATATAAAATAGTTTATATGGAATTTCCACAGGATATTTACGCATGTTAGTTGCATATGTAGATTATGTAGTCAAACGAATTTAAGTAAATTTAAATAAAGTACGTAGATTTGTTTATACAGTACGTGAAACGAAGTTTATTTTGTATATTATCGCTACATATGCATATATCATTAAATCAAAGAGTATACTAGGTACACCCAAGATCTGCGATTCATCAACACCTAATATTTTTCCGACGTGAGTCTATGTTGCCAAGACGACGGTTGTTAACCAAAGTTGTGACTATCACGTAAATGCATCAAACAAAATGTCAGATTCCGAGAAGTAATGCATATTTGACATTTTTAAAATTTCAAATGAATGAATGCATATATTAATTGATTTCAGCATGCAAAATGTTTGCAATGTGGACTAAACAATTATTAATTAACTGATAAATAGCTTTATTTAAATAAACAATACTTAAAAAAAAGAATGCTGTAGCAATTTAAGCAATATCTGAACGTGGATTCATTCGAGACAACTTCAGGATGCGCTCGAAAACCATTGAAATCAATTTACGAATCATTTAAGAGATTAAAGAATATAGGCTCAAACATAGGCAGATTAGTGGCATTGCAATAAGAAGATTCATGAAGGTTGAAACATGTTTAGGCAAATTTTAAGCTGTATTTATATTTTAATAACGGAATCTATTTCAATACCAATTATTACATTGTTTATTTTTTTGCTATTAATATCACATCTATGGTTTTTGTTAATTAACTGAGTAATAATAATTATATTTTTATTTATTAATAATTATATTTAAGTAAACAAACTAAGAAGTTTACATATTAATTAACTGTTAAGATAAATGTAGAAAAATGCAATGAAAACGTTAACTAGAAAATTTGTAAATAAAATAATTAAAATTAGTTAATTTGTCAATTGAACGATTTATCTTTTATAGTGTATTAAAATTTAAAAATTGTAATTTAAAAACAGTATTATATTACTGAATTTATAAATTAAACATATTTTATAATTAATAAATTTTAAATATAATAATGTAATACATAGTAATTAATTACTTATAATTAAAAATGTATAATGAAGTAGAATTTAATGAAAAAATATTTAATAGAAAATTAAAACAACAAATTTAATTTATAATTATGATAATGTTTGTGTTAAACAAAGTTAAAAAATTGTGAATTATATTATAACAGTGAATTGTTAATTAAATTTAATGTATATAATGAATATAATATTAAATATTATTATACTATCCCAGTAAGAAACAGGGGCTCGTATTCGAATATCAGTTAAATGACTCTTAAATCTATTTAAGCGATATCTGAACGTGGACTTGTTTGACTTAGCCTCGGAGTGCACTCAAATACCCTTGAAATCTATTTAAGAGTCATTTAACAGATTTTAGAATATAGGCCCAGATTAAGGCAGGTTACTGGCTTGGCGATAACAAGATTCATGAAGGTTAATAGTACATTACTGCCGAGGGCACCACCGGCGCCCGAGGCTTGTACGACATTTTATATGCCGCGGGCGAGGACAATAAGTGAAACTAACATGCGTCAGAGGGCAAAAATGGCGTTATTATTGTCCTAGGACAATAATAACGGAATTTATTATTGGAGGAGTGGAAAAACTCCTATGCCCCCTTAAAAGCGTTTTTCTTAAAACTATGTTTTCAAAGTCGGTACCATAAATATTTCAATAACCGTTCAATGAATTCTTTTGATACTTTTTTTATTTTAAAGATTATAAAATTATCTCGTATTTGACCCATGTTTTTTTGAATATTTCAATTTTTAGTATTTTTTTATGAAAAATGATACTTTTTTTGAATGTCCGCCATTTTGTATTGAATTGGAATTTTTCAAAAAAAGGGTCAAATACGAGTTCCTTTAAGATACTTTAAGGTCCCGTTGGATTTTTTTGATTTCGGATGAACCGACAAGCACCAATCCATGGTATCGCATTTTGTGCATAACTGGAAGAGACAACTTGCAACAGCCGGGGGGAGGGTTGTAATTGATTTTTTGCAAAAATAAAAATTATAATTAAAGTCGAAAGTATACTTTATAATATGCAATAAACCCCATGCTATTGTGATTTCCCGTTTTCGAGAAAAAAAAATGTTGAAATTAGCTTAAAAACAGTGTCTGATTGTCCTATACCCCCTTAATAATCATTTCTCTTCATTAGCTTTGATTTTAGACATAGTGTAAAATCAATTTTGCTTATATAAAAGCTTTGGATAAAATAATTTTATGCAATAATTTTCCTTTTTAGTAGTTATTCCTGTACAAAATTTGCTATACAAAACAACAGAAAAGAACTAATAATTCTAATTCTTTAGAATTCCTTTCGATTTGGAATCTTTATGCAGTTCAGTTATTTATTATTATTCAAATTCGTATTTATTATTATGATTATGATTATTTTCTATTCTTTTCTATTTTAAAAAGAAATAGATTAGATTATTAATCATTTATAAAACAAACAAACAAACAAAACGAACTTTTACATGGATTAATCTTATGAAATCAATATTGTTTTTAATTTGTTTAAAATCACGCCTATTTCGTAAAGAAAAATTGAAAATTGATATCATGTACTCCAAAGATCAGACATTTTGTTGTTTAATTCTTTTCTATTTCCTTGAATTATACCTTTTTACAAGCAAATGAAAATATTTTGAAAAATTTAATACAATTAATGCTGTCAATAAATGAAATAGTTTTCATGAATTGATTTAAAAATATGTAAATTAACAAATTAAATTTAAATTAATTTAGACAATCTGCTGAATTTAAATCAATTAAAACTATCTATTTTTAACAAAAAATCACAATTTGTATCAGACCTTAAGTTTGTTTGAAATTGTTAACAAAATTAAATGTTGATACATTTATACGAATTTCAAGTAATGTATTATTTTGATGTATTATTTTAATACTAAATTGATGCAAATAAAAAAATTAATGACATAAAGAAGGACTTGATTTTCAACAATGCATCAACGTCTCCATATTGCACGATTCTGTGAAGCCACTCCTGAGACACAAATATGTCAATTTTGCCAGTGAACTGTTTCAAAGGAAAGACTTCGAGGTTATGAAAGTGATAAGCACTGCAGATGATGTGTTGGTCGTAAAGAGGTCTTTCGAAATGACCCTTTAGATAATCGTGACTCTTGTATACACAGGAAATTCTAGCTGTCCTTATTCCACCTACGATTACCACTCCTGCGTAACCCATGTAGTAAATATTGGGTGCCACCCAACCTCCATAAGATAGTTCTTGCAGGTGATTCGAGGCCTCGTGATTTCCACCAATGAACAACGTTAAAACTGGTGCAAGTGTAATATCTAAAATAATTAAGTTTTTTGCTGTATTCTATATATAATATTTCAATTGATTAAAATTAATTAATTGCATTAAGTAGATTATAGAAATCATTTTTTAATTCGAACAAATCAAATTTATTTGTCAAGAAATATTTTGGAGCAATAATTAAAAAATTAGTTATTTTGACCATCATTGAAAAAAAATGTTGTACTACTAATCAATGTAAATTCTTGAAAAACAATTAAAATAAATTTATTAAACTAAGTTATTAAAATAATTAACTATATAATCTAATAATTATAATATAATTATTTATATAATTTAATTAGTAAAATAATTTTTTAATACAAATAAATCTAATTTATTTGTCAATATACATTTTGAAGCAATAATTAAAAAATGAGTTTATTGAGAGATGATTGCAAATTTTTTTAACATTATTTTTGCAAGTTTTTGAAAATTGAAGGTTTAGTTATTGTTTTTGTACTGATATAATGTAAAATTGAAATGTATTTGTTGAAATAGTAAATTTAAACAATTTACTTGTAAAATGAGCCCATTTCCTTGTATTTATCAAGAACTGCCATGCATTTGAAATCGCTCAAATTTCAAGTGGCCTGGAAGTTTCCATAACAAATCAAGAGATCAATTTTCTTCTCGCTGTACTTCTGGGCTTCGAGCACCGTTTTATAGATTATATCCAGCTCACCGTTAGCACAGACTTCCATGGCGATTCTCATGACTGTGCTTTTTAATTGTAATTCGACAATTCAAACAAATCATACGAACGTCATCGAAAATAACCTAAATATTGCTCACCCCTGTTATATTTTCGTACACTATCTGTATTTTATGCAGTGATGTGATATTTATAGACATAGTATGTGTGTATACAATAATGACAGGTTTACAGTGTTGTCAGATGCATTGACTTTGCTAATAAAAGTTCCTACAGTTTTATAGAACTTTTGTTGCTGTGAGATTTTCATTTGAATTTCTGAAAGTTATAGAGAAAAAGAGCTGAAATGATATTTGTATTTCAATATAATTTTTTTACCGAAATGATAACAATTTGAGTGAAAAAGAGAGAAAACAGAGGAAAAATTGTAAATTCTTTTTAGGAATATTGGCATCTTTGTCTACTGTACATATAATGTAATGTAAAATAAATACATTACATATAACATTAAATTGTAAAAGTGAAATTAATATTTAAAAAAAGATAAAATGTAATAAAAGATAAAACAATTTATATATTTAATTTTTAAATGGTATTCTTATTTGAAAGTGAATACAATATTTTAATAAATACAAAATTTGTTTGTTTTAATCAGACAGTTTAATTAATATAAAATATTACATATCAATGATTTTAATATTTAAAAATATTAATATTTAACAATGTTAATTTGTTTTTGGAACTTTTCGTAATTTTAAGTATAAACTAAAATTGAAATGAGTTTATTGTTTTGAAACACTTAGTAATCTTAATTTTATACCTTACATTTGTATAAAATTTGATTCAATTCAATTTAATCATAGATTTTTCAATAAGTTAATTATAACAAATATTTTTATGTAGAAATTATTTCACTAGAAAATTATAAACGAAATAACAATACATTTTAGAAAATGCTTTTGTGAAAATTATAGGAAAATTCTATAAAGTGACGCATTTTCAACATTTTCCAAAATTTTTACGAGCTTATAAACATTATAACTATAGTAAGTATAGTTATGATTAAAATAAAAATTATAACTATAAAAAATATAAGTATCATTTTAATCATTATATTCTTTTATAGTATATTACTGCCGAGGGCGCCATTTTGACCACGCAGTGGCCAAAAGTGGTATTTTGAGTCCTGCAGTTCCCCTTTCGTAAAACATGACTTTGCCATCCTCTTAAGGAGATTCATCATCTTGCACTGAAAACAAACCCTAAGGGATTTAATTATTTGTAAATATTTATCATTGAATTAAAAATATCTATATAAAAATATAACCCAACGATTCTCTGAGAACAATACATTATTTCAAGATGTGTTTGAATTAAATATATACTTTGTACGAAGCTGACAAACTAACCGCGTTTTTATAACCTATGAAAATCAACATAAAAACGCGGTTAGTTTGTCAGCTTCAAATAAAGTTTAAATTCAATTCAAACGTATTTTGAAATAATCTAGTATTCTCAAAGAATCATTGGGTTATATTTTTATATACATTTTTAATTGTATTGTAAAAATTAACGAATAATTAATTTTTTAAGGGTCTGTTTACATATTATTCTGGCTGAAGAATCCCCTTAAGGTGATGTCGAAGTTATAGTTTACCGACATTACAGTTTTGTAAATTGCAATTAAATAAACAATTGGTTACTCGCAAATATTGTTCCACTCATTCTCTCATCTCTCAGGATCATTTTCTGTTATGACTTTTTACGTTTCGTAATAAATTAGGATTGTAGCTACTCTCCGCGTTTTTGAGGTGATTATATTATCAGGAAAGTGATTACGTACAAAATAGATTATGAAAACAATAATTATTTACATAGAAAAATTCTCCCATATATAAAGAATAAGTGGATTTTGTTTCAAATCTTAATTTGGTATATTTATTTATTTTATTTATTTATTTATTTAAAAAATACATAAATCCAACGGTAAACCAATTATAGGATTATAGAAATATATGGATACAGTTATGTGCTGGCGGAGTTAACAAATTTAAAAGCGGCATTAGCTAAAACATTAATTGAACTCGCAAAAAGATCTACTTCACGTTGTCTGGATGAAAGAAAATCATCGGTAATATCAATCATTCTAAAAACAGTTGATTTGAAAATTAAACGATTGCTGGTAGGGGGCACATATAGAACAGTGGGAACTCGCGCATAATACTGAGGTATACATAGCGGAAATTTAGCAAGTAACGCTGAGGAGTCAATCAGTCCTCTAACAATTTTAATAGTATACATTATAAGATGTACTTTTCGCCTATCAGACAGACTGTCTAAGTTAAACTTATCAAGCAAATAGGAATTATCAATACCACGAGGTGGATATCGGCCAGATGATTTAAGTTCCAAAAATTTCGCAAAACGTCTTTGACAATTTTCGAGGGCGGATACATATTTTCGAATGTCAGTCGTCCAGATCACATCGGCATATTCTAATTTAGGGCGAATCAAAGTGAGAAATAAAATACGCAAGGTATCAATCGATTTAAAATCCCTACCAACCCTAACCAAATATCCCATGGTTTTATTTACAGAGGCCACCAACTCATCAATATGATGTTTAAAAGACAGTTGTTGATCAAAAATCACGCCCAAATCCTTTTTGTAATGAACCGATTCCAAGACACAGCCGTTAATTTTATAACTAAATGAAATGCAGTTCGTTCTAAAGAATGACATAGTTTGACATTTCGAGGGATTTAAAACCAATTTATTTAATTCACACCATCTTACAAAAGAGTCCAGACTTGATTGCAACTCTTCACAATCAGCCAGATTGTTGATAGGAAGAAATAATTTGATGTCATCAGCATACATTAGTATAAAACAAGATATATATGATTCAACATCGTTAATAGCAATTGCAAAGAGAAGAGGGCCAAGTTTCGAGCCCTGGGGAACACCAGAAGAGGGAACAAAATTAGATGACCTGTGACCAGCAAAAAAGACGAAATTAGAGCGTCCAAGAAGATAAGAATTAATAAGATCATAATAATTCTTCTGTAGATCTAGATGGCCAAGTTTATCTAATAAAATTTTGTAGTTTAATTTGTCAAAAGCCTTACTGAGATCTGTATAAATTACATCAACTTGGTTACGTACATTCACGGATTCAGATATAAATTGGGTGAAAGATAATAAATTAGAGACCGTAGATCGCCCTTCCAAGAAACCATGTTGATGCTCAGATACAAGAGGTTTAAAAGCTGAATAGACTATTTCATAAATATGGCACTCAAAGACCTTAGCAAAATTAGATAAGATGGATATGGGTCGGTAATTTTCAATCCATGAACGATTGCCACTCTTCAGGACCGGGCAAATTTTGGCCATTTTCCAAACATCAGGAAAAGTCCCAGATCTCAAAGCAATTGTACATAAATATAAAACAGGTAGCACTAGAGAATCGGCACACGATTTAAGAAAAACTGCAGGTATACCATCAGGGCCAGAAGTAAGTTTGGCTGACATGTTCCTCATAATATTAAGAACTGAATCAAGTTTAATAACGGCTGCGTCTCCAAGCAAGTTCCGATGAGTCTGCCCAACAATGTCAGAAGAGGCATCATCGATATCATAAGCACTGGCAAAGAATATAGCAAAATTTTCAATAATCTCAGTAGGGTCGGAAATAACAACACCATTATAAGACATAGAATTAGGAATCCTACTGATATTAGCCTTAAAGTTAACATGAGACCAAAATCTAGTTGGATAACGTATAATGTCATTTTCGATTTGGCCGAAATAATCATCACGAGATTTAGCTAGATCCGCCTTAATTACTGAACTAAGCAAAATTATCTGCTCTTTGTAACAATCAAGTTGTGTATTTTTGTATTTGGCTCTAAGTTTCTCTTTCAATTTAATTTGGCTTATAATGGTGTTCGAAAACCAAGGAGGATAGTTAGATTTGGTTGGGGAGTTACAGGGCACATATAGTGTAATAATACCCATAAGAGTATCATAAAAAGAATTACACGCACTATTGATATCATCAAAGTTATATAAATATGACCAGTCAATGTCAGTAATATGTAAATTAATAGCTACATAGTTAGCTTTTTTATAATTAAATTTGACAGAGTTACTAGATGGCGTAAATTTACCTTTCGACATAAAGGAATCATGGAACTCAATGAGAAGTGGGGGATGATAAGGATCAATAGGAAAAATATTATCAAATTCTGAACTTACATCACAATCAAAATTAGCTGAAACTAAGTCCAGCATTCGACCATTGCAATTAAAAATTGTGTTCAGTTGTCTCAAATCAAGGAAATTTATCAGATTTACCAATAGTCGACTCCTGGAGTCAGAAAAATTCTCAGAAATATGCTGAAGAAAAAAAGGAGCATTGAAATCACCAAAAATTATTTGTGAAGTCCCCCACAACTCATCAAAGTTCATGAGATCATCGAAGAAAGAATCCAGGCTATCAACTAATAAAACTGGGGGAATATAAAGAGCAATAAATATAATGTGTCTATGCCCGAGTTTTAATTTAATGCCCACAATGTCGATTTCTGTCACAAAACGCAAGATCGAGGAAAAGTCAATAACAGAACATTGATAGCAAGATTTAACTGCCAACAATACACCTCCACCCCTACAACGCAATCTATCTGACCTAAAAACATCAAAAACGTTAATATCAATAAATTCTTGCGATAGAATATCCGGCTTAAGCCATGTTTCAACGAGAATCAACATATCATATTTAAAAACATCTGTTGAAAAAGTACAACGCAGTTTGTTAACAATACTTCTAACATTCTGGTAATAACATAAAAAATGAGAGCTGTTGGGAGTCTGCAGTTTCGAAAATGTCAATTCCTGGGGGTTTTGACTAATCTCGGGACATCTCCGTTGAAGCGAATTCTCCACACGTGGCTCTCTGTATCGACTTTTGACTTTAGATCCTTCCTCAGATTGACAAACTGCTGCTGTTGCATCGGGGTTCGGTCGTTGCTGGCATTGACATGCAGGAGTTCCTTGTAGGTCACCGGGTCCTTTTTGCAATTCCAAAAAGTCCTCAGAAATAGAGTAGCCTGATCCGAGCCGTGAAAAATCAATTTAAGAGGACGCATTTGAGGATTATTTTTAACAGGTTTACCGATACGAAAAAAGCGCTTATAGGATATATCAGGATTGAAATTGATGTAATTAAATAAATGTTTAATTAATTTAGTGTCATTCTCTATAAGGGTTGATTTCTCCAAATCAGTATTTTCAAGCATATTGAATATAATGACATTATTTTTCCTCAATTGTCTTTCATTAATTTCCCTGATAATAGAATCCTGCATTGCAAGCATCGTATCGTTTGACTTCTCAATTTTCGATTCAACTAAAGCGAGTCTACCTGTCAAATCAGCCGATAAGGTAGAAAGTTCGGTTAACCTAGCATCATGAGCGTCAAGTCTAGTACCAATGGTCGATAATGTAGATTTCACTTCAGCGACGTCGGACTGAATGCTAGATTGTTGCCCACGCATAACCTCAAATTGGCTGTTCATATCTTTGGACAGCTGAGCAATGGCAGCCACAATATCACCGTTGTTAGGGTTGGCCATGATAGCTCCACAACACTTAACAAATATGCCAGAGTCAGAGTGTTGAACTCTTTCAGAGCAGCTCGAATGATAGACACCCTGACAGTTGGAACACACCACAGCACTGGACAGAAGAGCAGGCTTGGAGCAGTACTCACACTTCTTCGAGATAGTATCTCTAGGCATCACCAGGATCAAGTGAGAAGCAGAAAGAATCTGAACTTTTCAGGGCCTGACAGTAGTTGCACCGTAACACGTGCTTACGAAAGTGAAACAAACAACTCCAATAGTATCGCCACGGAGAAAAAAAAACAGCTCCAACAGCTTACTCCAAAAATAAAAAACACAGCTAACAAAATCCAGAAAAATCGATTCAAGTCAGAAATAGAACTTCTCAAGAGATATAAACAAGATGTAATCGGAGCCGCCAAAATACGTGACTATATACAATCCGCCATGTTTATAAACTTGATTATATTGTATAATTTATACATAATCAACTTCGGACGTTTATAAAGGCTCAAAATTGTAATATATTCAATTAAAATGTTTGTTGTTAGAATGGTAAAAATGTTAGAACTGGGACTATGAGGCTTAAGTTCAATTTCTGGAGTAAAAATAATTATTTTAGTAATTTTTGTATAATCTATGTATACATTATGTATGAATTATATGTAAAAAACCTAAAAAACTTTTCTGTATTTTTATACCTAATTTTTGTTTCACGGAAAACATGGATAAAAACTGTATAGATATTAATAGACATACACTACAATTTGGAACTTCTATTCCATACAAACGGATGAATATGGAAATGCTAATGGATAGCCATAAATTCTATTAGAGAACCGATAAAATGTGGAAAACACCGCATAGATATTAATAGGACACAATGAGAAATAGTCCTACTAGTATCCAATATACTTTTTTAATAGGGCAGATAATTATAACTGTCTAAATTCTTCTTTCTCTTTGATATGTAAGCCATAAATATTGATCTCATCGACACATCGTAGTTTATATATTGAATATCGATTATGTCGTAAGGTATATACAAGATTACATATAAAGTACTCGACATCGTTATCGACACCTTACGCGCGAG
Source organism: Mallateleia sp. ZL-2020 (assembly GCA_022817365.1). Taxonomy (NCBI): domain Eukaryota; kingdom Metazoa; phylum Arthropoda; class Insecta; order Hymenoptera; family Scelionidae; genus Mallateleia; species Mallateleia sp. ZL-2020. The sequence continues at coordinate 15,363 of JABFPP010000054.1, forward strand.
GATGGGAAAAAGATGCTGCACACGGAGAAAGCGCATCTCTTTTCCCTTCGCGAACTTCCGCGTCTCTTGCTTAAGCAGCGACTTTTAACCTTTCACGATTTTAAGATTGTGTCGCGTCAGATATTCATGTTGATCATTGGACGATCTTAACGTGCAATTATACATCATTTATTCAAATTATAGACACCACTATATAATATTAATGTAATATTAATTATATCAAAAATCAGAATAACTTTGAGATGGTGAAAAGTTATAGTTAAGCGTGACAATAATCGATTATCATTTATGAATAGTAACAGAAATTTATAAGTATTATAAATGTAATGTACTACACCGAGAAAG
>JABFPP010000055.1:0-15699 GCA_022817365.1 Mallateleia sp. ZL-2020
GTCTGATACCATAACAAGAATCTATGAAATGTTTTAATAATATTAATTAAAAAGTCTCTAATCTAGGAATTAATTCTTCATATGTCATCTTAATATTTAAGATATTACTTTAACAATAAATACTTAATTCTCTAACTCGATGATTAGAAGTTATATTACTTTTATAAATTTACTAATATTTTTATTATTCATATTTCTACATTTAAATCTGTCTTAAAATTATACTTTATAATATTATTTTATCTTAACTAACATTGTATGTAAAATTACAGATCCTGAACAATACAATGACACATTGGCTGTGCTGAATTTACTTGGAAACCAGAAGAGGAAAATGTCAGAGACTGATGTGGGGTTGTAGTTTTAATTTAAAGTTATCACCGAGATACAGTTTTTTACATTTACTAGTAAGATATGAAAAAGGACAAAATTATTTAATTTTAACATTAAAATTAAATGTTACTATTGGAACATATCTTATTAGTAATTTAAATTGTAAAATGATCTTAAGTCCTACATTTATTATTAATTAAATATATTGAAACATACTGATTTCAATAAAGTATTACATTTTTAATTCTGTATTACATTGTTCATTGACCTTTTTTCAGATTAATTAATTAAATTTAAATGGTAAAACTACATTATTAGGGCTTTACCTTGAAATTAATTTCTGCCTATGTTTTTATATATAATGTTACATGTGAAAAAAAACCACTCAATTATCATAATTTTAAAGAAACATGTTTTTCAGAGTTTTTTTATGTAATATATTTAATTATATATCGTATTTAAAATACTCTTTCATATGTAAGAATGGAAATAGAAATATAAAAATTATACACATAAGAAAAGGTAAAACAAAAATATTATGAATGAAAATATAAAGACAAAAATAAGTAATTTGGTATAAGCATCACTTTGTTCTCTCACTGTGTTGAAAAATGCTTTTTGGACGTTTTGTTTCTGTTTACATTAGTTAATAATTATGTATGTTTTTTTTGTACACCCGAAGTGCATGTTTGAATTTTGTATTATAAAAATGTATACTACTTCTCAAATAATTTAGAAAACAACCTTTTTGTGATATTCGTATTCTATGTAAAAAAAATACATAAGAAATTAACCACGAGTATCATTTTGTAAGTGGTGCCTAATACATGAGAATGTATACAAAAATCTTATGAAAATACTAAATAAATATTTAAATACAATCCAGCAAGTCTTTTTATCAAGTTATTATTAATATTAATAAGTTTTATCTTATTATTTATTATTTGTTAATGTATTTTTATTTTATTTTTTTATATTTTTTTTTTTTTTTTTTTTTTTTTTTTTATTTTTTTTTTTTTTTTTTTTTTTTTTTTTATTTTTTATTTTTTTTTTTTTTTTTTATTTTTTCTATTTTTTTATTTTTTTTTATTTATTTTTATTTTTTTTTGTGGACTGAAACGTTAACTTTAGATGTTAATAACTATTGTAAATTTATCACATAAAGCACGAATATAGGTTTTATATTCTGTTTCGAGTTATTATATATAGTTGAGGTAAAGATTACTATTTATTAATCATTCTTATTGCTTTTGATAAATCTTGATGTATTATTTATTATTATTTATCTATATGTATCATTTTATTGATTATATTTATTAATTATAATGTATAAATTTTCCCTTATGTTATTATTAATGTCTCTTAGGGTTACATTTCATTATGATTATAATTCGTTGTTAGTATTTAGTATTAGAATTATGAGATAATTATGTTATTAAATCCTTATCCTTTTGATTTGGTCCCTTTTAAACGAGCTTTAAATATTCCTTGTCAGTGTTTCTTGCTGATGAGGAATCGTTGCTTGAAGCTCCCTTTTCTTTGTCTTCTTCTGAAAAACATTCGGTTAGTAACAATGGGGGTTTCGTGGAGTCTTGTTCGTCCGATTTGCCCTGTCTTTTCTTTTCTTCCCTATTTCGACCTAAAGTAACCACTAGATGAGTTACAGAGTCCCAAAGTGAGGCTATTAAATGCAAGCTCCAGCCATATATGCTATGTATAACATAGCCATGAACCAGTGTATCTATAATTAGTTTAATTATACGACATGTCATGTATATTCCAATTACACCGGCGCTTGCAGTTCCGAAACCGACGACTCCTCCCCAGAATTTTTCCCACACTGAAAAAAGAAACAAGGTATTCGCTACCAAAAGATTTGTTTGATATCTTTTGGTTTGCAGAAACAAAATATTTAGTTCAGTCAACCAAATATATTATCGGTAAAAAAATTAGTTTTTTTATCGTAAGCAAAATTTTTTCTTATGGTAACACACATATTTGGTTGCGGAAACCAAATATATTTTTGTAGAAAATAAATTTAAAAATCAGTCTTTTAACGCAAACAAAATTTTTTTCTTATGGTAACATACACATTTGGTTGTGGTAATCAAATATATTTTTGTAGAAAATAAATTTAAAAATCAGTATTTTTACCGTAAGCAAATTTTTTTTCTTATGGTAACATACATATTTGATTACCGTAACAAAATATATTTTTGTAGGAAATGAATTTAAAAATCAGTTTTCTTATCGTAGGCAAATTTTTTTCTTATGATAACATACATATTTGGTTACCGCAACCAAATATATTTTTATATTTAGTATATTCTACGTAGTATATTCTACGTTTTATTTCTCCATAACGTCGTGAATTGAGTCCGATGTATTAACTCCCGTCGAAAATTGAGCCATATACCTCCACCGTTCCAAGTATAGGTGGCGCTGTCGCACTAGTATCGATATTAGTCGATGAATTTCATCTATCATGCAGGGGCATTATGATTACAATTACAATTTAAGTTCACATTAAAGTTATAATACCACTAAAGTTAATAAGGAAATTGTAATAAAAATTAAAATTAAAATAAAGATTATAAAATTAAAATTAAATTTAAAATCGAGTTTAAAGTTACAATTAAAATCTAAGTTAAAATTGAAGTTACATTATAAATAAAATTAAGAATATGGTTAAAGTTAATAATCAAAATAAAATTATCATTGTTATTAAAATTAAATTAAAAATTAAGTTATAATTAAAATTAAAGTTTCAGTTAAAATTGAAATAAAACTTAAAATTTAAGTAAAATAAAAATAAAAATTACGTCATAATTAAAATTAAAATAAAAGATATTATTATGATTACAGTAACATTTTAAATATAACTTAATTTGTAATTTTAATATCAATTTTAATTTTGACTGTGATATTAATTCAATTTAAACTCAAATTTTAAATTTAATTTTTATTTAAACTCTAATCTTCATTTTGACATTAATTTTAATTAAAACCTTCTTTTTAAATTTTAACTTCAATTTTATTGTAACTTAAATTTGAAGTTTAACTCTAATCAGAAAGTAATGCATGAACTGCAAGGATGATTGCAGTTCATGTGTAACATATTTTAAACTTAAGCGCCACGACTTGCATATCTATTTCATCCATCGACATATAGAATTGACTGTGCGTTCTAATGTATCACTTAGATACTTCGGGCAAGAGAGAGGGAATGTCTGAAAGGTATATTATTATCTTCGTCTGATTATTTTCTATTGGTGAGCAATGCCGTGGTTAATATTTTGATGTCTCCCTTTAAAGCACTTCAAAGTATTTCAAATAAAACACCGATAAAAAATGTAATTGACATTTAAATGTCAATTTTAAATTTACTTATACATATACATGCATTATTAATGCGAAATTTTCAAAACTAATTTTTAAAATTATGATTACATACATAATTTAAAATATGATAATTCATGTAAATTATGTATACAATTTATACAAATTATAAGTAAAATATTACTCAATTTTTATATAATAGTAAATTGTATATAATGTATACAAATATTACAACATATTAACAATAATTCTATATTAATAATAGTCTTGATTAATAGATTAAGTAATATTGTTTCCAAAATGTATATATAAATTATGTATGAATTTGAAATAATTATAATGTAATAATTTTTATTTGAATTTAGTTTTCATTTTTATGTAATTTTAATTATATGCAATTAAAACTTATTAATAAATTTAGTCGAGTCGTGCATAATTTATATATAATATACAATGGTGCTTTTGGAAGACTTTTCGCTTCAGTCGGAACATAAAAAATACATCGAACACGAGCTCTAAGGTTTTCCTGAAACTTTTTCTCTCTTTGATACGTAATGATAGAAAGAGACAGAATTTTAGAAACCTTAAAACTCGTGTTCGACGTATTTTTTTCATGTTTCACCTGAAGTGGAACGTCTTTCAAAAGCGCCACAATTTTTTATATAGGATTATACTAAATAATGTTACGTTCATTTTAAATGTATTTAAAATGGTTATTAATTTATTATTCTATTTAAATGTATGTAAAATATAATTTTGTATTACATTTACTTAAATCAAAACATTTTTGTTGAAATACAAGGTACCACAGACAATAGGTACGTTCATTCACGCAACAAAGACGATAAATACCTCTCAGACGTTCCCTCTCTTTTGCCTGAGTTATCCACGGAATACATTAGAACGCGCAATCCATTCTGTATGTCGATGATACACCCTGATTTATGTTCATTCTTATTCATTTTTGAATGCTTTACACTAATCGTTACTGACTTAGAGGTGGATTATTTAACTAGCAAATAATTAAATAATTATTGAGTTATTACGCAAGAAAGTGACAAGTGATTAATTATGGATGACAATTATATTAAGGACAAATTGACGGAGTGGAATTTATCGAAATGGATTCCTAAGTTTTTAGGTAAGTGCATAATATTTAAACAATATTTTATACATATTTTTATTTTATATTTTGTTGTTAACGACATTGTACTTATATTTACATATAATTAGATTTTATTTACGATCAATTATAACATCGAATTAGCCGACGGAATGCTTATTTACATTCTTTTTAATTGTTTATATTTACATTAAATAAAAACAATCAAACAATGTCGTAGTCTACGGGTGTGTGGAGTTTAATGATGAATAATCTTGTATTTTATTGTTATGAATGGACTATGTTATTTGATTGTTTATATTGAATGTAAATGTAAACAATCAAAAACAAATTAAATAAACATTCTATCAGCTAATTCGACATTATAATCAAATAAATGAAATCTAATTATATGTTAATATTTTTTGTAATGTGTGCCCGTAATCGGTCTCATAACGTAATTGTTTTCCGTGTAATAAATTGCATTTTATGATTACGCTAAAAACAGGGAAAGTAAAAGACAGACAACGTATTAATGTTGTCTGCCTCTTACTTTCTCTGTTTAATGTCCATTAGTTAGAGAGAGAAACAGTTACGTCATGAGACTATTACGCAATACGTTGTCTGTCTCTTATGATTGATTTACGTTTGATTAACGATCTTATAATTAGAAAAAATATTATTTTGTATGAATGTACAATTTATAAAATCAATTTATTATGGAAGATTTTTAACCGCGTTTTTGAGGTGGTAAAATTCATACCGATGAAACTTTCAGTATTAATTCATTGTAAAAGTTAGGTTTTTGTGGTTTTTCTTCCAAAAAGAAAGTATCATCTAATTTAATTGCCAGCATCAATTCATTATTTTTTAATTTATATTTAATGCATTTAATTTATATATAACAATAATAATATTTAAAAAGGCAGTAACTCCATAACTTTAGTTGTGACATTTCATCTTAGCCAGGGTTTATTTTATAAATATCATCAGTTATTAGATAATGTTGTTTAAATGTTTTATCAATATCTTTCAAAGATTTAATGTCTAAGCTAAAAAATGTTTTATCATTATTATATCTCTACTCAGTAAATATTTTACAATATTTTTAAATTTGTTAAATTGTATGATAAATTAAAAATGTTTAAGTATTTTATCCTAATATATAACATATGAAATTAAATTTTAAACATTATTTATTAACATGATTACTTTAATTTACAATTCATCGAAAATATTTGATAAGATTTTAAATAATGTTTGTTATGATTTTAAGCTGTCCAATAAAAAATATGAAAAGAAATGTAGGTATTTATATTTATGTTATATTTTTTTAGAATTATTATATTTCACAGTAATGAAATTATTTTTTATTTGAAATATTAGATGAAGATATTGATAAACACACTTTTCTAACCATGCCCGAGGAAGCTGTTTCGAAAATTATAAGTACAGTTGGTGGACTTTATACATTTATCTCGGAAAGAGCCAAATTGAATAAAACCGAATTGGTAAAAATATGTTAAGATAAATAAATAATTTTTTTTATTACTGTATGCATTAAGAAAAAAAACTTATTTCATTTTATTTATACATTCAAATCAATTTAATTAAATTTAATTCAATAACAATAATTTAAATAATTAATTCAAATAATTCAAATTTATAATTCAATAAATTATAATATACAATTATATTTCAAATCAATTAAATCAATTAAAATTAATCAATTTCAAATAACTAATCAATTCAATTTTCGTTAATAAAAAAATAACATATTTTTTGCAGAGTGATTCGCAAGTCAAAGTTAGTAGCGCTGTAAATGATAAACTGAAGGAGTCATTTGATTTAGTGACAATAACTAAAAATTCTCCAGCATTTAATATTGGAACAACGGACTCAGAGGACTCTTTAGCATTTAGTAGTAAACTTGCTTGTACTTTGGAATCACAGAAAAAACTTTTACTTACAGAGGGGCGAGATATCGGGCATTCTTCACCAAATTTTGACACACACGTTTTGGTAACTATTAAATAACATTTAATATTAATTTTGATTACCAGGCTTATCAAAATGTGTTTAAATTGACAATTTTGAAGAGTTATATTTAAGTAGTTTTTTAAAGGAGAATTTTAATATTTTATTTATATTTTATTTTATTACTTTCTTACTTCAAATATATATAAAAATTCATGTCTTTCAACAAATTGAAATTTCTGAATTTTATTAGTTATAGTTTCTTTTTAATTTATACAAATATTATACATTATTTTCACATGCAAATGTTATATATTATTTTTATGTACAAATATTATGTATTATTTTTTTATTTAACGGGAAGACAGCTCTTGTAAAACAGTGGAGGAATATTTTCATTTATATAAATGTAAGTTTTTTTTGTAAAATAAAAATAAAAATGTGTTCAATAAAATTTATCGATAGAAAAATACTATTTGTATAAAACCAGTATTTGGAAAATGAATTTGCAGAAATTTATTTTATTTGCTTTTTGCGTATGGGTATGGATTATGGATTTATCTTAATGGGACACTAAGATAAATTTCAATGTAAACAAATAACCGTAAAATTGTTTTTTTCAATGTAAACAAACAATCTGTCAATTTGCAGACTAAACTACCGATCAAATTAATATATTTTTAATTTTAAATAAAAATAAATAAATAAATAAATAAATCTTGGAATTTCGGTTTGTGCCTATAAGTTATTTTTCAACAATATCCAATAATTATAAAATTGATTATTAAAACAATAAAATTTTATTAGCAATCAGCTTCTATAATAGATGCCAAACTTAAGTCATCTTCAAAAAACCCTGCAGTTATTAGAAAATCACATTCTGACATCTCGGTAAATATTTTATACATTATTAATTTTATAATTATCCAATAATTAATATAAAAATAATAAATACAAATGTACTTTAATGCATAATATTATCGCTTTTAGGATTTAAAAAGATTTTTGGAAAGTTCTATAGATGGCCAAATTATCATAAATTTTTATAAAAAGAATAATTCGTTGGACGAATCAAGACGCAGAAAGCTTACTGAACTGATTATTACGACGTTAATGTTTAAAAATTTTGCTGTGGATAAAGAAATGTAATTATCAAAATATATATAAAACATCTAGGAAAATTATTATATCATATAAAATATAATATATCTTTCAATCAACTAAAACATTTATCAAAAATTTACCATATTATTAAATTAATTTTTTAATTACTCTATTGTATAATTTGTGTACTTTGTAACTTTTCTATTTTTTTATTATCTAATAATAATTAAAAATATTTATTTTATATATATTTTATGTATTTCAGCGTTCGTCTAGTAAATTCTGATTTTGATAATTTATCACAACAAATTGTCAATTTATTTCCAAATGAAAAGAAACCTATGTACTATGTTTCACCAAAAACAGAAGGTCTTTCGCAAAAAGTTTCAAAAGGAAAATTACCAGATTTTTATCGTAATAAACTCGAAGAGTGTAGACAGAACGACCTTATTAAAAAACGAAAGAAAAATGATATTAACGACTCAAGTGATTCGGATGAAGAATCAAATTTAACCCCAGAAGGTATCTTAATTATTTTGGATATCATTTCTTATTAAAATATATCTTTAAAATTTAATTTGAGGTTTTTAATTAATAACGATTAAATATAATTCACTATACTTGTGTTGACTGATAGCAAAACGGATTTGTTTAACACACCTGCAATGGTTGAAATACAACACTGCACCATGGTCAGCTGTGATAGAACATTGGAACGCTTCTCGTCCATTACGACAAGAGGATATGAAGAATCATAAAAATGTTTTAGCTATTTTGGACAAATATCCAGTTTTGCAACAAGAACTTGGTTATACCCTTGTAAGTTTAATTTACGCAATTTTAATGGCTACACTGAAAAAAATTCTTTAATTTGATAAGTCTATCAAAATTTCATAAATTAATTAACTTTGAAACAAAGAGTTTAAATTCTCTATAATTAATGTTATAAATTATTTCAGTTTGAAAGTGATTACAATGTCTCAATCGTTGAAAATTCAAACATATTTGTTGAATGGCCTCAATTTTCAAAAAAGTTAGAAAAACTAATAGAAATTCACGTAAAAAAAGATAAAACTTTTGCAACTAAATTACAAGAAATCAAACTATTTGACGAAGGACAAGGTAATAAAACATGTGAAAATTAACAATAAATTAATACATAAAAACATTTATGTAATATGTAATATAATAAAATATACTAATAATAATTTTGTAGAATGTAGAAACGCAGCATTATTATCACTTATACCCGTTGTGTGCCCATCTAATGCACGATTAAAAAAAGCTGGTGACAAAAAAATTTGGAGGCCTACTGTCGCAGAGTCAATTGAAGGTTTTATTTGTCATGTCAAAGTAAGTTATTTTTAAATAGGTATTAATAAATGTAAGAAAATATTGTGTAATTATTAAATTTAAAACTAATTTAATAAAAGATCTGATTATATTTTTTGATACATTTTATATATAAAAAATTATTTAATTACAATTACTATGACTTAGAATTTGTATAACTGTGTTCAAATAAATTTAATTTCACCTAATTTAAAATTTATATTAAATTATTAATGTTATGTATTATTTATTTTTTATCATTTGATTTGATAGTTAATGTCAAAAAGTTGTAAGTAGTTCTGTTTAAAATTATGAAGTATAGAATTCGTATTAAAAATTTAAACGTTTTCAGACACCTGCAGAATTGAATAAGAAAATTCGTCAAAGAAAGACAACTGCTTTACAATTAAAACAACCTCTCTTGCCATACATTATTGCAGTAGGGAAGGAACTAACTGCGATTGACTCGATCTACATAAGTATGAATGAAGATGTTTTGTACAAAATTGAAAACATTTTGAAAGCAGTTGATGTAACCTACAAAATATTTCAAGTGCTGGATACGCAGTATCCTCGTGATTGCGAGCAAGTATGGATTTTTATCCAACAGTACATTTATGGAAGATTAACAGATTGGGACAAACATGACAAGTCAGTTATGAATTTAATTGATAAGTTGAAGAACGTGTAAAAAGTAACATAGTATTATACGTCATATACAGTGGAAGCCTGATCACGTACAATTTAAGGATATAATTATTTAATTATTCTTACGATTTAACATACTGAAATCATTCATCTATTACGAGTTGTTAGTTATGTTTACTTGAAATTCTAAATTTGTTTATTTAACTTAAGCTATTAAATATTTTATTGTTTATTTTAAAGATAACTATTAAAAATATTTCATGATGTTTCATTGCTATCTATGTACATCACAATTTGCAACTATTGACGATCTTATTAAACATTATAGTTTGTTGCATAAATTTGAAACCAAAAATCACTTTGTTTGTGTACAAGATGAATGCAGTCGCATATTTCAAAATGTAAACCTTTTAAAAAATCATTTAATTCATAATCATAAGCCCGTATCTGTATCTAATTTAGTTCATAAATATATGGAAGGTCAAGTTAAATTACAAAATGTCTTTGATCATGATGTATTACAAGAACCAAATTTCTTGTTTGAAAATTTAGAATCGAGTGACAATTCATTCAATAGTGAAGATTGTAATAATTCATTAACTCAGTTTGTTATAAAAGAAAAATTGCAATCAAACATTGCATTATTTGTATCTAGCTTTTATAATGAAACTGCCATGAATCGCGAACACGTACAAACAATCATAAATTTAACTAATAAATTGATTAAAGATTCCATATTACCAGATCTCAAAAATGAAGTAATAAAAATTTTAAGAAATTCTAGTAACGAAAACAAAAGCGCAGTTGAACAAGTCTTTGGTATATTTAATAACCCATTCGATTGCTTCGAGAATGAAAACAACAGATTTAAATATTTTCGAGAGAAAGGTACTTTTATAGAACCGCAATCATACGTCATCGGTAAACACAATATTGGCAAGAACATTAACTCAAATTATACAATTATACCAACTAATATAACTGGTCAGCATATTTCAGTAACCTTAGTTTTGCAAAAATTATTTGGTATACCTGGTTTGTTACGAACAATTTTAAATTACATGCAAAATTTATTATTAGATTCGAATGTAATTTCTAATATTATTCAGACAGAAACATTTAAAACATTACAAAGCAAATATCCGAATAGAGTTATAATACCACTTATTTTTTATTATGACGAATTTGAAGTTAATAATCCTCTTGGATCTCATGCAGGCACACACAAAATGGGCGCAGTTTATTATTCAATAGCTTGTTTACCACCACATGCCCAATCTCAACTGAAAAATATTTTTTTGACTCTTATTTTTAATAGTAATTGTAGAAAAGATTTTGGAAATAAGAAAACGTTTTTACCGCTCATTAAAGAACTAAAGCATTTACATACAAATCCTGTTTTTACTACCGCGGATAACATTGACGTCTATGTGAATTGTCGTTTGTTTGTAGCTGATAATCTTGGTAGACATGAATTAGGTGGTTTTGTGCAGAGTTTTTCAGCTAATAAGCCTTGTTCAATGTGTAAAATATCGCGGCATGAATTAATTAAAACAACAACAGAAAAACATTCGATTCTACGTAATATTGAAAATTACAAATCTGACGTTGATTTAAATAATGTAAAATTAACTGGGATACACGAAGAATGTGTTTTTAACGATATTAAAGACTTTCACATATTAGAAAATACTACAGTTGATATTATGCATGATATTTACGAAGGAGTTTGCCATTACGATTTATCGCAAATATTACTTTACTACATTGATAATGCAAAGATTTTTACTATTGATGATTTAAATGATCGTATAGGAGGTTTTGATTTTGGAATAATTGAATCAAGTAGTCGAGTTCCTTTCATAAAAAAAGAAAAATTGTTTAATTTTCATTTGGGTTTTTCTGCTTCCGAAATGATGCGCTTTATTAAATATTTTGGTCTTATAATTGGAGATTTGGTACCTGTAGATGATCCTTACTGGGAATTATTTCTTTCTTTACGAACTATAATCGATATACTAAATGCAAGATCTTTTACAGTCGAAGAAGTCGAATATTTAAAAGGATTAGTAACGGAACATCATGAAATTTATATTCGTCTATTTGGACCAACTTTGAAACCAAAACACCATAACATGTTACATTATGCGCAAATGATGCGTCGAATAGGACCTTTAATTAACATTTGGTGCATGCGTTTTGAGTCGAACCACAAACCATTAAAGATAGAAGCACATATTATAACTAGTAGAAAAAATTTACCATATACGTTGGCGATAAAGTATCAGTTAAAACTGAATGACAGATTATTGAATAGAATTTCTTTGACAGATACGTTAGCTGAAGGTCCAACTATTTCTGTAGATTTAATTCATGATCATCCAGATTTCCATTTATTCAAAAAATTATTGACACGATCTATTAGCATTATCTCTTGGATTAGAATTCACAATATTTTATGTAAACCAAAAATGATTTTAAATATAGGCATGTCTGATGTTTTACCTGTGTTTGGTATCATACAATTTATATGCAAAAAAGAAGATGGAGAGCTGTTTCTTATAATACAGACTTTAAAAACGCTCGGTTTTTGTCAACATTTGTATGCTTACGAGGTTTCTGTATCGAAAAAATGGGTTTCGTTATCATGCGATAATGCTAATATAAATGAACTAACATCAGTTGTGAAATCAGCGAATGGTATTTCTTATATTCTTCCAAATTAATTATTGTATTTTATTTGCACACTTACAAGATTATGTTCAAATAAACAGTGTATCCAAAACTACATTTCAGTATTTTGAATTTTTGAACTTCTGAAAAAGCTGTTCAACCTACTTTAAGGGTTTAAATTATTTTAATTATTTATGTAAATAAATACTTTTAAAATATTTATTTACGAAAAATAGAACAATTTGGTTTCGACAAAAAAATTTATTTGTCGCAAGTAAAGCAATTGATTCTGACAAAAAAATATTTATTTGCCGCAAATAAAACAATTTGATTCTGACAAAAAATATTTATTTGCAGCAAATAAAACAATTTGGTTCTGATAAAAAAAATATTTATTTGCCGTAAATAAAACAATTTAGTTCTGACAAAAAACAGTTTATTTACCGAAAATAAAACAACTTGGTTCCGACAAAAAATATTTATTTACCGCAATAAAACAATTTAGTTCTGACAAAAAAAATATTTATTTGCAGCAAATGAAACAATTTGGTTGTGACAAAAAAATATTTATTTACCGAAAATAAAACAATTTGGTTCTGACAAAAAAATATTTATTTACCGCAATAAAATAATTTAGTTCTGACAAAAAAATTATAACAAACAAAAGTTTTGGTTCCCCGAACCAAATGTTTGGTTGATCATATTTTAACCAAATTATTTGGTTCGGGGAACCAAATTTTATTTCGGTGAACTAAATCCATTTTTCAGTGCAGAACAGAAAATGTTCAAACTTTGTAGGAATGTTTCTTAGATTATTAGGAACAATTTTCCCGCTGACAGTTTTCTATGTAAACAATATTTGTACACTAATTTTAATGTCAAACTTGACATAATGCAACGAGCGGGCGGTTGCCTGTATTCAGGGGCAATTCTATCGGGTCGCGCGCGTAACCGATTATTGAAGCGAGGTCTTCAATTGTGGTTCAATCTCCCTAAAATGCTAATAGAAAATTTTCTTTTTATTTCCCATTTCGGTATAATACATAAAAAACTAATAAATATATTTTGTATCCAGTCTTTGGCGCGAAATTCAAATATAAAATTATTTGAATGGATTTAAAATTATTATTTTACTGGTTTAGAATCGAGTGATAATTTCCAAAAAATTTAGAAGTATTCACCAAAGTTTTCTGCGTATTATATTCAATTTTTAATTTAATATATAGCACAAGAATTTTAAGAAATAAAAAACTTTAAAACTGAATATAAAAATTGTTTAAAATGATAAAATTTTTGTTTAAGACTAAATGAAATCCAATTATTCGATAGGTCATTATATATTTAAACCTATCAATATATTATGTATTTAGTTTTAGGCGCGAGTTGCAATCAATAAAATGAAACTAAAATTAATTTTAAAAAAGAAAGAAAGATTATCTCTTTAATGTAAGCATTAGGGCGGTCGTTAAAAACTTTTTCGAATTTCTTTCCTCTCAACACATGAATCGAAAGTCTATAGTAAACAAAATTTTTTTTGCCAAGTTTTATAAAAAAATATATGTTACACATGAACTGCAATCATCCTTGCCTCACATTCTGCAGCAAGAATGAATGCAGCTATTGCAATAAAAACGACCGCGACACCCGCCAAGGGTGGTAGAGATTTCCTTCTTGCAGCGAAATACAAATCGGTTGCGAATTATCTCAGCCCCGATTTTCCCTATACATGAAAAATATGAAAAATTTAAAATGTTAGAGACATGTGTATTTTGCTTTTCTAACAAAACGAAATGTGATATTGATTATTGTAAATCACCATCTGTTAGTTTTGTTAGTTAATATTAATCCGTGTCTCAAGAGGGTTCAAATTTAAATGGGAATTAACATAGGTTTGGGACATTTTTGGGTATCACAAGGTATAATACTCTTAGTTTTTAATATTTTGACGTTATTTTGACTTGTATACCGGTTTTGACATCGCTGAATCCAAATATGGCGGTAGAAAAATTATCGCGTCACATGACAAATATCAAAATGCTGTCATTATGAATAAAGTGCTCGTCAAGAAAGACGTTTTCACCATTTTAAAGTTTTTTGCCACATTTATAGTTTTTGAAGTTGCTAATTTCAAATATAGTGTTAAAAATAATTAAGACACATGACAACCGTCAAAAATGCTGTCATTATAGAAAAATTTCATGTCTAGAGAAAAGTTTTCACCATATGTAATGTTTTTTACACTTTCGAAGCTGTTGAGGTTGCTGAAATATCTCGAGAAATGTACATCCAATTAGAACACAAAAAAATACGTGTTTAATATTTTTAAATACGCTATTCAATGAAACCAAACTTGAGCCCCCAACCTCACTTCAGTGGGGTGGGGAGGTTGGGGGCTTTGAAATCTTAAATTAGAACTCCTATTTTTTATTACAGATTCAAGTAGTACATAAAAAATTAGATAATTTTTATTCGAATCATTTTTACAATAAAAGTATTATTTCAAAAGTTATAAATATTTTAATATTTCAAGTTAAATATTTTAAAGTATTTTACTGAATATGCTCAAAATTATGTTTCCTGATCTAAATTCTAAATTCGCTGCCGTATCCCCCCGAAATGGGCAGAAATAGGATGTTTGATTTTAAAGATGTTCAATAGATTATTTAAAAATATTAAACTTTTATTCTTATCAATTTTTTAATTGCATGCATAGTTTCCGGATTATTACGATGTAACATCATAATAATTGGAATGTTAAAATGTTTATAACTTTTGAAATAAAAATTTTATTGTAAAATCTATTCGAATAAAAATTATGTATTTTTCGATGTATTGCCCTAATCTGTAATAAAAAATAGGGATTCCCATTTAATATTTCAAAGTAGCCCCCCGCCCCACCCCACGGGGGTGAGGTTGGGGGCTCAAGTTTAGTTTCATTGAATAGCGTATTTAAAAATATTAAACACGTATTCTTTTGTTTTTTAATTGGATGTATATTTCTCGAGACATTTCAGCAACCTCAAAAACTTCAAAAGTGTAAAAAAAATTACATATGGTGATAACGTTTCTCTAGACATGAAATTTTCCTTTAATGACAGCATTTTTGACAGTTGTCATGTGTCCTAATTATTTTTTAATGCTACATTTGAAATTAGATACTTCAAAAACTATAAAAATAAAATGGTTTGAAA
>JABFPP010000056.1:0-15523 GCA_022817365.1 Mallateleia sp. ZL-2020
AGATGATTTTTCCCATTTGCAAGCTGAAAAATTCATCAAAAAGGTCCCAAAATTCGTTCAAATCGAACGTCGAATTGTCGATTCTCGTTTCAAGCTTTATCAGGAATGCGCTGTCCGCGTTCGAATCTCGGACGCTACAAATTTTTTTTTTATTTTACTGAATTTAAATATTTTGTGGTGCACAAAATATTGAATTACAAAATCTAAATTAATTTGTCGCTTACATTTTCTGATTGACAATGAAAAATATTTGTTCATACTGGTAACGTCACTCGCAAATTCGAGACACACGTCACAGTATAAGCGATGATTTTTCCCATTTGCAAGCTGAGAAATTCATCGAAATGGTCCCGAAATTTGTTCAAATCGAGCGTCGACAATTCAGACAGCAGCCCGCGTTCAAATCCTGGTCGCGGAAGTTTTTTTCCGATTTTATTGAAAAAAATTTATTTTTTATGCACAAGATGTTTAACTACAAAATCGGAGAATATTTACCGTTTTCATTTTGATGTTCTTATTATATAAACCGTCGTGTCAAACGAGTGACGTCATTTGCAAATGTTACAAAAACGTCACAGGGTGAAGGATAATGTTTCTCTATTTACAGAATTGAGGTTGATTTGCCAATATAGGAATCTTCAGAATATCTTAAAATTAGTTCACATTGTATTCACCAAATGATAAAAAACATTTATAAAATTAGTATATCGTTGAATTATAATAGTATATTAATAATAACGGTTTTATTTTAACAATTTAACAGATTCTAAGTTCCTTTGGTTTTTTGTATGGTTATCATATTTACAAGTTGTAATCTTTAATTTAAGGCTATGTCGAAATATATGTGTCTACTTACATGAATATAAATATTATAAATTTATAATGTATGAATATAATTTACTTTTGTTTTTGTTGAATAAATATGATGTTTCGCATACGCAAGCTACAAAACTCACGAAAATGGTCACGAAATTCATTGAAATCGAGCGTCGACTTGTCGAAGCTCGCTCGAATCTTTATCGTAAGCCAGCAGTCCGCGTACGAATCCTGGTCGCGGAAAATTTTTTTTCGTTTTTATTGAAATAAATTATTTTTTTATGCATAAAATGTCTAACTGTAAAATCCAAAAATTTTTACGGATTCCATTTTGAGATTCATATTAAATAAACCATCGTTGAAGGGAGTGACGTCATCCGCAAATGCGACATAAACGTCTAACAGTGAACGACGATTTTTGTCATACGCAAGCCTGAAAATTCGTCAAAATGGTCCCGAAGTTTATTGAAATCGAGCGTCGAATTGTCAACATTCGCTGCAATCTTTATCATAAGCCAGCAGTCCGCGTTCGAATCCTGGTCGCGGAAAATTTTATTTCGATTTTATTGAAATAAATTGTTTGTTTATGCATAAAATGTTTAACTGTAAAATCGAAAAATTTAACCGCTTCCATTTTGAGTCTCATATTAAATAAACCATCGTTCAAACGAGTGACGTCATCCGCAAATGCGAGATAAACGTCAAACAGTAAACAACGATTTTTGTCATACGCAAGCCTGAAAACTCATCGAAATGATCTCGAAGTTTGTTGAAATCGAGCGTCGAATTGTCGACGTTCGCTTCAATCTTTATCATAAGCCAGTAGTCCGCGTTCGAATGCTGGTCGCGGAAAATTTTTTTCGATTTTATTGAAATAAATTATTTTTTATGCATAAAATGTTTATCTGAAAAATCGAAAAATTTTTACCGCTTCCATTTTGAGATTCATGTTAAATAAACCATCGCTCAAACGAGTGACGTCATCCCCAAATGCGAGATAAACGTCAAACATTGAAAGACGATTTTTGTCATACACAAGCATGGAAATCATCAAAATGGTCCCGAAATTTATTGAAATCGATCGTCGAGTTGTCGTCGTTCGCTCCAATCTTTATCACAAACCAGCAGTCCGCGTTCGAATGCTGGTCGCGGAAAGATATTTTTCGATTCTAGTGAAATATATTATTTTTTTATTCATTAAATGTTTAACTATAAAATCGAAAAATATTTACCGTTTCCAGTTTGATATTCATATTAAATAAATCATCGTTCGAACGAGGAACGTCATCCGCAAATGCGCGACAAACGTCAAACAGTGAACGACGATTTTTTTCATCAACAAACCTGAAAATTCATCAAAATGGTCCCGAAGTTTATTGAAATTGAGCGTCGAATTTTCGACTTTCGCCTCAACATTTATCATAAGCCAGCACTCCGCGTTCTATTCCTAGTCGCAGAGATTTTTTTTCGATTATATTGAAATAAATTATTTTATTATGCATACAATGTTTAACTATAAGATCGAAAAATTTTTACCGCTTCTATTTTGAGATTCATATTAAATAAACCATCGTTCAATCTAGTGACGTCATCAGCAAATGCGAGATAAATGTCAAACAGTGAACGACGATTTTTGTCATAAATAAGCCTGAAAATTCATCAAAATGGTCCCGAAGGTTATTGAAATCGATCGTCGAGTTATCATCGTTCGCTTCAAACTTTATCATAAGCCAGCAGTCCGCGTTCGAATACTGGTCGCGGAAAATTTTTTTTCGATTTTATTGTAATAAATTATTTGTTTATGCATAAAATGTTTAACTATAAAATCGAAAAAGTTTTCCGCTACCATTTTGAGACTCATGTTAATTAAACCATATTTCAAACAAATGACGTCATCCGTAAATTCGAGTTAAACGTCAAACAGTAAACAACGAGTTTTGTCATACGCAAGCCTGAAAATCATCAAAATAGTCCCGGAGTTTATTGAAATCGAGCGTCGAATTGTCGACGTTCGCCTCAATCTTTATCATAAGCCAGCAGTCCGCGTTCGAATGCTGGTCGCGGAAAATTTTTTCTCGATTGTATGAAATTAATTATTTTTTTATGCATAAAATGTTTAACTGTAAATTCGAAAAATTTTTACCGCTTCATTTTGAAATTCATAGTAAATAAACCATATTTCAAACAAATGACGTCATCCGTAAATGCGAGATAAACGTCAAACCGTAAACGACGAGTTGTGTCATACGCAAGCCTGAAAATCATCAAAATAGTCCCGGAGTTTATTGAAATCGAGCGTCGAATTGTCTACTTTCGCTTCAATCTTTATCATAGTCTAGCAGTTCGCGTTCGAACTCTGGTCGCAGGAAATTTTTTTTATATTTTTTTGAAATAACTTATTTTTTTATGCATAAAATGTTTAACTATAAAATCGAAACACTTTCTGATGTTTATCTCGCATTTGCGGATGACGTCACTCGTTTGGACGATGGTTTATTTAATATGAACCTTAAAATTGAAGCGTTAAAAATTTTTCTATTTTACAGTTAAACATTTTTATTTGCGAGATAAACGCAAATAAACATTTCTCGTTTGCCAGATAAACGTCAAATACTGAACGACGATTTTTGTCATAGGCAATTCCGCAGATTCATCAAAATGGTCCCGAAGTTTATTGAAGTCGAGCGTCGAATTGTCGACGTTTGCCTCAACCTTTATCATAAGCCAGCACTGCGCGTTCGAATCCTGGTCGCGGAATATTTTTTGTCGATTTTATTGAAATAAATTATTTTTTTATGCATAAAATGTTTAACTGTAAAATAGAAAAATTTTTACCGCTTCCATTTTGAGGTTCATATTTGTTCAAATTTGCGTTTACAATTTTGTTGTTTCTCTTTTTCATTGTTAAAATTATTTCGTCGTGATAATCTGTATTTATTTTTCTACAAAAATGTGAAAAATCTCGAGAAGTTTTTATCTAAAAATTCTTTTCTTATTGTTGTTAATTAAAACTTTTACATTTTTTCTACGCGCTATTATTATATCCGATCCAAATTTATCGAATTAGTATATTGACGCGCTTTGTTGTGAACACACATGACTCATTATGGATATGAGATAACACTACGAAAATTTCGAGCGTTCGAGCAAAAGAATCATTCTTCCTAGTAATATGCGCATCGTGTGTAAAGTCTTCGCCGCGTTCCCGGTTACGTACGTTGCTTTAAACGGAACGCGCAAGGTTCCGTTCGGCCAAAAGTACGCCTTAAAGGGCATATGACAATGTAAAGTGCTTGCAAGTAGGCTTGCCAATTGTTTATAACAAAAATTGCACTTTCTTCATTGTTAATCGCGGCGCGACATGTGGCTAAAGCGAGCTGTGCTTAAATGTAAAAGAAAAGTGTCGAAATAAAGACTTTTCGTGACCCAAATGTGCAAGTGAGTGTTATTCGTTGAGTCCAGTCTCCTAAACAACAGTTTTCGTGGCCCAGTTAACATCCTATGTTAAAATGAACTAGCAAATTCAACATTTGAAATTGGAAACTTTGGAGTCACTCTACTCAACAGTTTTTGGTCCTTCGAGCCGGATGCTGGGCCCAGAGGCAATTTGGGACTCATGAAAAACTCATTCTACAAAAAACCGCAAGAAAAACGCATGAGAAACATGTAATTTGGGACCTATCGGACCTCTCTTTTCATCCCACTGCGAAGCCGCATTGTGACGTCACCAGGACCTCTCTTTGTATCCCGCTGCGAACTCGCATGTTATCACGGAGCTGTTGCATCGGATAGCCAGGTATCGCTGTCTTCGTCCAACCATTGGGGAGAGCTAGTACGCGCGAGTCGCCTCTCGTCTTACTCATGCCCTATGTTTGAGTCATTGGACCTCTCTCTCTCTCCACCACCTTTGGATGCAAGGCACAGTCGGCGGTCCTTCCTCCCCTTGAGACCTTCGAGCCTCGCGTCGTTACGCTTCCCCCACTTCACTCAATGGACGCCGCCGCTACCCGGTTCTATGGGGAACTGCTCTCGAGAGGGGAGAGCGCGCCATTGGTCGGACCGTCACGTCCAGCCGCCAATCAGCCCAGACGACTAGCGCAGTGGGAATAAAGGACTGCCCTCCCGGTGAAGGCCTGCCTCAGTTACTGCTATTTCGTTCCGTCGCCCGGATAGCGAGGATCTTTTCGAACTTTGCCAAGAATGTTGAATGCTGACATTGTTTCCTTTATGTGGGAATTGGGGAAGGAGAAGCAGACGTCATGTGTCGTGAACAGCAGGATGTCCACTCTCAAAGAAAATTGGGATAAATTCCAGAACCAGAATGCAGTACTGGAGTCACTCGTTGAAACTAATGCAGATCTTCGGAAAGATATGTATTTTACAAACGATGTTTTTTTAAAACGAACGATTCGTATGATAGTGCAAGCGATTATTATCCCGAATTATTAAATAAACTATTGAAACCGCAGATCGTTCCAAGTTCGGAGAGTTTAGATAGAACCTTATCGGAGAAGATCGTGGGTCAAGTTTAAGACTTCCTAATATTAACCTCCCTAAATTTTCGGGCAATTTGAAAGACTGGAAAAATTTTAGAGATTTGTTTGTCGCGCTTGTAGATTCGAATCATCTTTTGAGTGACGTACAGAAGTTACACTAATTGAAAACGAGTTTAAGTGGGGACGCGTTACTCATGCTAAAACATACTACGATAAAGGAGGCTAATTACAAACCTACTTGGCAATTAGTGAATAATAGATTCAACAATAAACGAGCTATTGTAAACGCTTATTTATAATCTTTTGTCAATATTCCTAAAGTTCGGGAGAATTCGGTTCTTCCCGATTTGAAGAATTTACGTGATCAATCGGTAGATATTTGCACTGCGCTCTTAAATTTGAAGCGGCCTTTAAACGATTGTGGTGATTTGTTTAATTTTCTAATTATTAATAAATTAGATTCTAAAACTCGTTTTGAATGGGAAACGTTAATGGGTTCCAATACAGAACTCCCTACTTTTACTGAAGTAGACACATTTATTGATAAAAGGGTTAGAGTTCTCGAGTCGATCGAGGGCGCTTCAAATGAAAATGTTTCGAATTCGAATAAATCGCGATTTAAGCATAATAATAATCCGAAAAGTGTACAAATTCACCAAGTAGCTACTACATTTGCTCGTCGTGAATTGACTGCCAGAGAAAAATTATGTTTTAATTGTCTGAAAAAGGGTCACTTGTCATCCAACCGCTTTAGTTAAACTGACTAGTCCTCATGGTAGGTCAATAATTGTGCGCGCTTTGTTGGATCAAGGTTCACAAGCCTCATGTATTACAGAACGAGTCGCGAGGGTGTTAAAACTTGAATCTCGGAATATTTCGGTTTGCTTGAAAGGTATTGTAGCCACGCCAGGAGAAACGGCTCACAAATCAGTTTTTATCAGAGTTTCGCCACTCGTGTCAGTCGAACCTGCGTTTGATTTAAACGCCTTGGTGCTACCTACTCTGACTGCTTATTCTTGCCCCAGGTCTACAAAATTAAACGAATGGCCTCACTTGAATGAATTATCGTTGGCCGATCCTAACCCTAAGTCAGATCAGCCCATCGATTTGTTAATTGGTGCCGGGGAATTCAGTTTGATTCTTTTGCCCGGTCTTCGCAAAGGCACACCTGATGCACCTATTGCGCAACATACCATTTTTGATTGGGTAATCTCAGGCTCAGTAGAGCAGTCTTTAGCCATAGATTACTCATTTGTAGTTAATCATCTGTCCACTTTTTCTTCTCTGGAGGACACGTTAAAGAAATTTTGGGAACTCGAAGAGATTCCCCATAAAGAGTTTCCCTCCAAGGATGACATAAAGTGCGAGAATCATTTCCAGTCTACTCATAGACAACTGGCAGATGGCAGATATGTGGTATCTCTACTTTTTAAATACTGTCGTCCACCTGCAATTGACGATACGTATCGGGTAGCTTATAAATGCTTAGTTAATGCAGAAAAACGTCTTTCACGCAACGCTGAACTCGATCAGAAATATAGAGAGTTCATGAATGAATACGTCTCTTTGGGACAATGACTCCTTCCAAATTTGAGTCTCGTGAACCCCCCAACGTCTTCATTCCACATTTACCAGTTTTTCGTGAAGACAGCCAAACGACTAAGCTCCGTGTTGTATTTAATGCTTCTAGCAAATCGTCCAATCAGAAAAGTCTGAATGACTTTCTTCATATCGGTCCTAAGCTTCAGGCCGATCTATTTGCTCTTATTTTGAAATGGCGTACTCACAAATACGTATATTTGGCTGATTTAGAGAAACTGTTTCGCCAAATTCTGGTTGAACCGGTTGACACCCAATTTCAGCAGATTTTGTGGCGCGACGATGCGTCTGAGGAACCGTGTGCCTTCCAATTATTAACCGTTACTTATGGAACTGCTTGTGCTCCATTCTTAGCAAATAGAGTCCTATCTCAATTGACCAAAGATGAAGGTCAAAGGTTCCCATTGGCAGCCCCTATATTACGCTCAAATTTTTACGTGGATCACGTGCTTTTCGGCAGTCATGACATTGATATGATAAAAAGAATGCGTGAGCAATTGCAAGAGTTGGTTAAGGTGGGTGGATTCTCTCTACGAAAGTGGGCGAGTAATTGTCGAGATCTCTTACAAGACATATCCGCAGCTGACCACGGACTTGCTACAGAGAAGATGTTTTCGGAGAACGATAACCTCAAGGTATTGGGAGTTACTTGGTATCCAGGAAAGGATACATTCGCTTTTTCATATATCACTCCTACTATTAACGTTACCAGCAAAAGAACATTTCTTTCTCAATTAGCTGGTGTTTATGATCCGTTGGGTTGGATTGCACCTTTTTTGATAACAGGCAAGATTCTTATGCAAAGGCTGTGGATATATAAGCTTGATTGATATCAGCCAGTCCCCGGCGATATTGCAGTGAATTGCACTGACTTTATCAATCAGTTATCTCAATCAAGTTCAATCCAGATAGACCGTTGGTTGTATCTGTCTGACGATACCACATCCGTTGAACTACACGGCTTTGGAGACGCTTCAAACGTAGCGTACGCTGCCTCAGGTTACCTAAGGGTATTCTCTCCGGAGCATGGAGTCAAAGTTACTCTAGTTTGCGCGAAAAGTAAAGTAGCGCCATTAAAAACTATCTCGATTCGAAAATTGGAGCTTTGTGTGGCTGTTCTATTGTGTCGTACGATGAAATTTGCGATACAATCTTTGAACATCCCCTCCGTACTATTATTCTGTTGGTCTGACTCTCAGACAGTATTACATTGGATAAAAATATTTCCCTCCACTCTTAAGTGTTTTGTAGCCAATCGAGTATCTTTGGTGCAAACACTTCTTCCCGAGTGTCAATGACTTCACATTCCTAGTGTGGAAAATCCAGCCGATTGTGCTTCTCGTGGTCTACCTTTAGATCAATTACGTCAACATGATCTGTGGCGGCACGGACCCGTTTGCTTAACTAAAACCCGGGACCAATGGCCAAAAAGTGATTTAACTCAAACCCCTGAGACTGATGCTGAACGTAAACCTCTTAAAATGCACATAACTGAAGTAAAAAACAACGATTGGGATATTATTTCTCGCTATTCTAAATGGTTGAAATTATTGAGAGTATTGGCATTTATTCTCTGATTCATACGTAATATTCGGCATGCAGACTTGCGCAGTTTGTGTACCGATCACTGTTTGTCGGCTTCAGAGATTGATGAAGCAGAAACGTCTCTACTGCGTTATGTACAAGGTGTTTCTTATGGTAAAGAGATTGCTATCCTTGCAAAAGGAAATGATTTAATTTCTAAGAGCCCTATTCTATTTCTGACTCCATTTTTAGACCAGAATGATATCTTATGTGTAGGCGGACGATTGGCTAATTCCTCTGTACCTTTTCGACAAAAACACCCCTTTATCATTCCGAAAGGAAAATTAGCGGAACTGTTAGTGAATCACTATCACATGAGAACAATGCACGGTGGAGTTCAAGTTACACTCAGGATGATTCGTGAGAGATTTTGGCTCGTTGGCGCCCGTTCTGTGGCAAAGAATGTGATCCACAAATGCGTTGTATGCACAAGGTATCGAGGACAACATTGCAGACAATTGATGGGTCAATTGCCGTCAGCTCGCTTCACATACACTCGCGCTTTCGCGAAAGTAGGTATAGATTATGCTGGACCTCTTCAGGTTCGTTTGGGTTCTGGTCGGGGTAGAAAGGCACAGAAGTGTTACATTGCGTTATTTGTGTGTATGACCGTCCGTGCCGTGCACATTGAAGTAGTCACCGACTACTCTACCGCAGCATTTTTAGCAGCCTTTTCTCGGTTTGCTGCTAGACGCGGTCTTCCCGACACAGTTTATTCCGACAACGGTACAACTTTTCAGGGTGCAGAGAAGGAATTGACCAGAAATTTCGTAAAGATGTTGCAAGATCCCTCGATAAAGGACGTTATGTCAAACGATAAAGTTAATTGGATATTTATTCCTCCCAATGCTCCACACTTCGGGGGGCTTTGGGAGGCGGGCGTAAAGTCTGTGAAGTATCATTTGCGTCGAATTCTGGGTCAGTCTACGCCAACTCTTGAAGAATTACAAACTTTGTTATGTAATGTTGAGTCTGTCCTCAACTCGAGACCCTTAATTCCCGCAAGTGACGACCCTTCGGACTATAATGTACTGACACCTGGTCACTTCCTTGTTGGCGATGCGCTGAAGGCTCCTCCAACTCCTTCCTTGTTGGAAGCTAATGTAAATTATTTAACACGATGGCAGAACATGCGACGTCTGTTCGAAACTTTCTGGCGAATATGGTCTTCTGATTATTTAAATGCGCTTCAACAGAGGACTAAGTGGAAGACCGTTTGCGAAAATCTCCAGATCGATGATCTTGTGCTTTTGCTTGATCGTACCTTACCTCCAGCCAAGTGGGCCTTAGGTCGCGTGGTACAGATCAAGCCAGGAAAGGATAAGTTAGTGCGTGTGGTCGTGGTACGTACCGCTAATTCGGTCTTCGAGCGTCCCGTTACACAGCTATGTAAATTGCCCGTTTCACATAGTAATTGAGTTTTGTTAACTGGTCACCCGTTTCCTGTCTACCTTTTGCCATGCTCTACGGCGGGTGGGACATCTAGTTTGTTTATTTCGTTCCACGGCAGTAGAACGAGGCGGGTGGTCTGTTCAAAATTGCGTTTACAATTTTGTTATTTCTCTTTTTCATTGTTAAAATTATTTCGTCGAGATAATCTGTATTTATTTTTCTACAAAAATGTGAAAAAACGCGAGAAGTTTTTATCTAAAAATTCTTTTCTTATTGTTGTTAATAAAAACTTTTACATTTTTTCTACACGCTATTATTATATTCGATCAAAATTTATCGAATTAGTATATTGACGCGCTTTGTTGTGAACACACATGACTCATTATGTATATGAGATAACGCTGCGAAAAGTTTGAGATACATATATATGTATATGTTAATATATATTAACAATATATATATATGTATATAGTATATTATATACCGGAGCTGTCTGAGAAGTTCTCGGCCTCGACCATAAATGGTAGCACTACCCATGTGATTTTTTCCTTGCATGTTGGTACGTATGCTAGATGCATCTGCAAGAAAATTCAAGTCATTTTAAAAGTTGTAGTTTGGTCTGTACAGTTGTTCGAAGCTGGCGCGGTGCGAAATTGTACCAGAAATGGAAAAAATCGAGTATCGTGCAGTTATACTATTCTTTGTAAAAGAAGGTTTAAGCTATCCGAGATCGACGGAAGATTTTTAAAAGTGTATGGGGACTCTTCTCTTTCATATTCAGTAGTTAAAAATGGACTGCTGAGTTCAGACGTGGCTGTAGCAGTCTCGAAGATGATGAACACAAAGACGTCCGAAAAATGCAACCACTCCAGAAATCATCCAGAAAGGGCATGATATGGCTTTGTATGATCGACGAATAAAAGTGCGTGTGGTGCATCAGGACAATGCACCTACCCACAAGAGTCTTTTGGCAATGAGAATGTTAAGAGATGTGTACTACATGTTGTTGCGACCCTTTAAAACAACACAAATCATTAATTACAAAATCATTGTGGGCCATTAACTCAGAATTTAATACAAAGTATCATGCTGTTTTGCCAGACATTGTGGAAGGAAAAATGCTTTGCAGACAATGTCGTAAATTAATTGTAGATACATACGGTATTGTTCAAGTGATAGAAATTCCTGAAAAAGAGGAAGTATCTTCTCTGGGTGACTCGATACAAGTATTACCAAGTCAAACATCTCAATTGTCTGTGAAAAGAAACCTTATAACGTCAGGTACTAATTACAAAATGAACATTCGTTTTTAATTTTTGATTAATTTACGCAGTTAATAAGGTTTTGTTTTAATTATATTATTTTTAAAATTTAGGTTCGTCTCAGTATAGTGATTTTGAAGTGCCAGTTGATGTTTTAATCGAACAAATCAATAACGGTTTACAATGTTTGAATATCGGAAGTATTCAGTTGAAATATATGAACAATGAAAAGTACAGAATCGATAAGATAAACGAAGTAATTTCATTCCACAAAATGAATACCGATAAAATTGCTGGAATTAATACTGATACTAAAGGTATAATAGAGCCTGTATATTTTCAGTATTCATATCTCTCTCTAACTATATAGAAAGATGGTATTCATTTTCTTCATTTCTTTCAAATTGTTAATTATTGCTGCTAAGTTAACTACCTCAAACCAATATTTGTTTTAATCGTACAATCTTATTTCATACACATTGTTTTCCTTTTATTGAATAAATTGATGATTTAATTTACGTCATATATTTTTGCCTTTATAGATGAAGTCACCAGTGATAAGCATGACATACTTGCGTTCAGAGAAATTATTTTTCAACTAAAAGAAAAGTTTAAACAGTCTCACACGATCAGTGAGAAAATTATGCTCTTATTAGTGTTACCTTCTTCTTGGACTGTGTCAAAAATTCAAAAAGAATTTGACGCTTCCAATTATCTTATTAAAAAAATGAAACAACTTGTCAAGGAAGAAGGTATTTTATGCACGCCGAAACGCAAATTAAAAAACCTGTTACCACAAGAAACAATCGATTGTGTAATTAAATTTTATTTGGATCAAGAAATAAGTCGTGAATTTCACGGGAAGAAGGACTTCGTTAGCGTTCAGGTTGCTGGAAAACGAGAAAAACAAAAGCGTTTGATCTTGGGAAATTTAAAAGAAGTGTTTTACCATTTTAAAGAGAAGTTTCTTCAAATTAAAGTTTCTTTTTCTAAGTTTGCGCAGTTAAGGCGCAAGCAATATGGGGCTGCAGGTACTCATACAGTATGTGTATGTCCCATTCATCAAAATTTTAAATTGATGATTGACGGTGCAAATTTAACGCGATTAAAATTAGGCAACACAACGCTAGAGACATATGACGATTTTCTAAAAATCACAAAGTGTAGCCTTCCAACGGAAAAGTGTCACTACAGAAAGTGCAATGATTGCCCACCTGTGGAGGAATTACGAAGTGCAATAATGAACGCATTCGAAGAAAATAACATTGAAAGTGTTATTTTTCAGCAGTGGATTCAAGTTGATCGTTGTTCACTCGAAACAACTGTCAAGCATACGGATGACTTTGTCGATGTATTAATTAAAAGATTGGAATATCTTTCGCCACATAATTATACTTCGAAAAGGCAGTCCGAGTATTTTCGTTTGATGAAAGAAAATGTTAGGGTTGGGGAAGTTCTGGTGGTCGCCGATTTTTCCGAAAATTATTCCTTCATTATTAAAGATAGTGTCCAAGGAGTACATTGGAATAACACGCAAGCTACAATTCATCCTTTTGCGTGTTACTATCGATCCACGGAAAAAAATACTGTGAAACCTTTGAATTTTATTGTGATTTCGGATGAGTTAACTCACAATACAGTTGCTGTGCACTATTTCCAGCAATTGTTAGTCAAACTTTTGAAAACAAAATTTGAGTGTTTAACAAAATTCATCTACTTGCAGGTATGGGTCACCTGCACAATACAAATTAGATTCCACATTCTGAATGTCTGCCTTCATGAAAAGGATTTCTCCATTCCAGCAGAATGGACTATTTCGCTACTTCTCATGGAAAGGGACCCAGTGATGGTTTAGGCGGAACAATAAAAAGATTGGTTTCCAGAGGAAGTCTACAATTACCCAGCGAAAAACAAATTCAAACACCTCAACAAATGTTTGATTGGAGTAGTCAAAACATAACCGGATTAACCGTGAGCTTCGCAACTAAAGATGAAATCGCCAAACATAAGGTGCAAATGGACAAACGATTTAAATGTGCGATTTCCATCCAAGGTATCAGAAACTTCCACGCGTGCATTCCGCAAGGAGGAGGACTTGCTATCTTTAAAAATCATTCCTTCCCAGAAGAAGGGCTACGTATTAATGTTTTAGAAATTTATGATGAGGCTGTTGAAAAAGAAACCATTATAACTAGGTACAAATTATATAAATAACTATATAAATGATGTGTATAAAGAATAAATATTTACATACTTTTAAATTATTACAGATCAAGCAGAAAACGGAAAAGCACCGAGCAGTAAAATTATTAATAGCTCTATATTTATTATTTTGTTATTTATTATTTCATTATTTATACTACTTAATTCTTAATTACCATATCTGAAATCATTACTTGATAAAATGCATGACAGAGCGGGTTTGTAAATATCATACGAGACTCAGGATGTATAATTTATTGTTCGGTAAAATTTGTATAATAATCCTAATCTAGCTGCGCTACTTATATCTTAATTTAATTTTTATAAACAAATAAAGAAGGTTAATTTGTATGTCAATTGTTATTTTGGAGAATTTCTAAATGTCATAGTATATATTTTTGATATTTTTGTAGAAAATATAGAATATCAAATGACTGTAAATGAATAATGCAGTTAGTTACAACTGATTTATCAAATGAGAGTGAAGTAGATCGTAAGATTTTTAATTTTCGAGATCCTTTCTTGTGAGCCAATAAAAATATAGTGCTTGCAAATAATGGATGTAATTAATTTTAAATACTCGAAATATTTATAAATAAAATAATATTATTATCATTCATTTAATTATTATAAATAAATTATTATATATAAAATATGCTATATATTATGGGCAAAAATAAAAATTTCAACTTTAAACGACTGCTCTTCTGTCAGTTCTTCATAACCATGGGTGAAATTTTACCATCGAATACTTACATGTATTCCAAGGAATATGAGCCATAAAACTTGAAAATCCAAGATGGTGAAGTTTAGAAAATCATTTTTGAAAATTTTTCATTATTTTTAAAATTGTAAGGTCAAAATTAACCTCAAGTACGTAAAAATTCAGTTTCGTATTTTTTTGTTTAAATGGACTTTAAAGAATCTAAGAAATATACATACATAATTTATATAAAGAAATTTGAAGTTTTTTTGCAATTAATTCGTGTCACCTGCACAGGTAGGTTCTATTTTCACGAAAAACGGGTTTTTAATTATTTCATGCAAGATATCGAAGAAAACATTATATGTACCCCAACAGAACAGAAACTTAGAAACGTTTAACGAACGTTTTAGAAGCTGTTTGAAACGTTTTGAAAACCGTTTTTAAACGTTATTTAAAAACGGTTTCTAAAGTTCTAACGTTTCTAAAGCGTTTTTAAAACGTTTCTGAGTATTCTAATTTCTGTGTTCTGTTGGGGCTGAGTATAAGCGTACATACCGGAAACAGCACCTACGCACATAGAGGATACCAAAAATAACTGAATTCCTCGAGGATGTTTTATTACCTGACCTCGTGCACTAGGTGTACTCTGGGTATAAGCGTACATACCGAAAACAGCACCTACGTACATAGAAGATATCAAAAATCGCTGAATTTCTCGAGGTTGTTTTATTATCCAACATGGTGCACTAGGTGTACCCTGGGTATAAGCGTACATACCGAAGACGTCACCTAAATAACTAATATCAATAATGTCAAAAATAATTAAATTCCTAAAAGATGTTTTATTAATCGACCCTGGGTATACCCTGGGTGAAGTCTAGGTGTTCCCTAGGTGTACTTTGGGTGTACGTGCGTGCTCGCGTCGCGCATGTTTTTGTTTATGTGTGTACAAATATTTTATCACTGTATATGTCAATTTAACTTTCTGCATCTTCTGAACGAATGAAGCAATATTTATAAAGCTTAGTACAATTTATCTCTGCGATGATGGCAACCTAGTGATACTATTAGACATTCAATAGGATTATTTTTAAGTACTTATTTTTTTCGTGAAGGTCGGCGTCATTTCATTTTGTGCTTGGCCAAAGACACTACCGTGTCTCATAATTTGATTAAAAATACATAAATGTTTGTACAAGTTTTTCTGACCGTGTTCTTTATAAAACGTAATATATTTTTTCGGTGAAATTATATAATTTTAATACGTAATTAAGTACTTCTTGTAAATAAAACAGTGTTTTTAATTAAATCGGTATACAGAGTGTGCCAAAAGAAGCGGGACGGTCGAATATTTTGCAATATTTATATCGGATCGAAAAACTGAAAAACACGTTTTCAATATTTTTCAAAAATCTATCAAACGACATCAAACACGATCTGTACCACCACCCCCTGGGGGTTGGTAC
>JABFPP010000057.1:0-15524 GCA_022817365.1 Mallateleia sp. ZL-2020
GTTTGGGATCAAATGCGTGTAGTATAGAATGTATTTGAGATTAAATTTATGAAGAATAAAATGTCTTTAGGATGAAATGTGTGCGTGATGAAATGTTTTTGGGATAATATGTTGGTGGGGATAAAATAATTATAGGATCAAATACATACGCCCCAAATATTTATCTTAGTGTAATAAAAAAATTATAAGTCAATAAGTAAATTGTAAGGGTGTATACGGATTAATTTTGATTACACTAACTTTCTAAACTTTTAATTATGCCTAAAGTTGAAGCGGCTCTTTTTTGTTTGTTTCGGCCTTCCCAGCAAAATAAGGCAGCAACTTCGTCGATAAAAATTTCTTTTAGTATTAAATTTACCGCCCCTTCACCCTTTCCACCAAAGGTCATAAGATACTTCTCCTGGAAAAAACCAGTCTTGTTAGCACTGTTACAACTATTAATACATTATAAACAAATGGAGAATAATACTCTGGGGCCTTATTCTTGAACTTATTGCATGCAATGCAATACTTCCTTTTTCACTGTAGCACCTCTATAAAGAGAGACAAAGTTGTATTGCATGCATACGTCTTGAACGTATTGCAAGTAATAAGTTCAAGAATAAGGGTCTTGTTATATTCGACTTGTTGATTTGAATATAAAATGAAACGTTTTACTATAACAAATATAAGGCGTGTTATAAGTTCTTTATGCCCCAAGGGCGGTAAAGGCTCATAACGTAGTGTTCACGTGTTATGTAATAGTATATTACAGCCGAGGGCGCCACCAGCGCCGAGGTTTGTACGACATTTTACGTACCAGCGCAGCGGAGCGTAAGTGGAACTATCTGGCATTTGTTCGCTGCGCTAGGTGCGTAAAGTATATTATACACAGAACATTACTAAAACTCTAACACTTAAATTTAATTTTAGATACTTACAATTTTACATTTCTTAACCGGGTTGCTTTTAAAAATTTGCTCCACTATGTCTACATCCTCCATTTTTAA
Source organism: Mallateleia sp. ZL-2020 (assembly GCA_022817365.1). NCBI lineage: Eukaryota > Metazoa > Arthropoda > Insecta > Hymenoptera > Scelionidae > Mallateleia > Mallateleia sp. ZL-2020. The sequence continues at coordinate 990 of JABFPP010000057.1, forward strand.
ATAAGGGAATAAACATTCTATATCGTTAAATTCATTAACGTTTCCGTTGGACCCATGTCCTTGTTCTTCAATCATTCGCAAGAGACATCTAATGTTAGATTGTATATTTTCGGTCCGTTGCAATATCATGTTACACTTTTCTGTACAATGTAATGTTGCAAAATATTAAATAACACTATTTTTATACAGTCATACATCCTACATTTTTTATAAAACATGTGACATTGCATAACGTTTAACTTTGGTAACACGTTTTTATAACGTCTAAGAAATCCTTAGACATTATTATTTTTGGCCAAAAGCAACCCAAGTTCTACATAAAATTCTACAATCTCATACTTATTTGAATAACGCTGAGAGAAATTTGTAATATCTTTCAGTGAGTTAAACTATGATTTTAGTTAAACAGTTTAAAAATTTAATAAATTTGACTACCATATATATATATATATATATAAATATGCCTAATGTTGCATTTGACATTTTTTCAATGTAATGTTGCATTTGGCGACATTTGTTGCATTCGACGACTGTCGTCAAATGCACATACATACTAAACGTTGCGTTTGACGACAGACCAGTCTCAGACGTAGTTGGGGCCCCACTTATTTTTTCGTTAGTTTTGTTAAATAAAAAAAAATAAAAACGTAGTTAACGCAAAACGTACTAGTGTCCGTTAGTGTCTAGTTTTAAAAGGCATATCGTAGTTTACAGAAACATAGTTTTGCGTAAGCAGGACTGTACCTAAGCGCCCAAAATCGGGCGTGTCGTCAAATGCAACGTTAGGCATACTTATATATAAGTTGAATACTTGTCACTGTTTATAATAGTATGTAGGAGGCTCTTTTTGTGTTTCAAATTTGTATTAAGCAATATAATAATATATAACATTAGGTTGATACATGTTTATTTTATTTTATTATAATTAAGTTTTTATTATTTTAATTTTTATTGATAATTTTCTAAATAGAATTTTGTTTTTGATTTTCGATTCACAGTTGTAAAACGCGAATTGAAAAATACTTTAATAAAAATAACTATTCTTCTATTTTAAATTTAAATTTATATAATATATATAAATGTATATATTATTTAAGCCAAAAATATATGCAAATAAATGCAATTAAAATAATTTATGTAATATATTTTCAAAAAGTAATAAACAAATATAAATGTTAAACTTTACATATTACAATTATAGAAAATAACGAAATCATTGTATTTTAATTAGTAACTGCTAAATTTAATAGACTTTACTCAAATTTTTGGTTGTTTCAAGTTACAATTTGAGTCATGGATGTCATACTACTAATAATATCAGTTATTCCAAGTATAACTAATATTTTCAGTACAGATTAATAAATTGTTTAGTTACGATAATTATATTTTATTAAAAATTATAATAAAATAGCTTAAATTAGTAGAACTGTGTTTATTAAATTGTGTAAAACAACTATTTATTATATATTACATTATATATTATATATTATTATATATTACACATTTTAAACTCGAATTTAAAGTTATTTTAACTCAAATAATTTTTTTCAATGTATCTTTGTTCAAACAAGATGGACCAAACATTGCACAAAAATTAGGTGTAATGTGTCGTCCTTCGATGAAAGATATAAAAATATTTTATTCTTTTTAAGTCATAATATAATACCTGCACATTGACAACAGCATTTTTCATTCTGTATTATCTTCGTTACGTTCGTTGATTCAGTGTTTATGATTTCTTTTTCGATTTCCATGACTTCATGTTCGGTTTCATTGACTACAACAAACATTTAAAAACATCTTAATTGTTATACAAATATTAATAATTTTAAAGAATTGTCATTAAAATTACAAAGTAATAACACAGTATAATCTACAATGAGAAGAAATACATTCATAAAATTAAAATTTGTAATCAAAAACAAGATCAAAATGAAAATCTAAAATTATAAAAATTAAAGAATTAAACCACAATAATTACTATAAATGATAAAAAAGAAATACTAAGATGCAGTTTTTATTGCTGATATTGAAATTTGTATAATTCTATTAACCATTCTTATTATGTCTTAATTTCTCAAACTGCTGCATATATGAATTGAAAATTGCTTACATTTTATTCTTTGTATAACAGTATTAACAAATGTATTTTGAATTATTATAAATTTATAAAATTAATATTGTTTTTAGTGGTATGCCATAGGTATATAAAAATATGTTCTAATTTACTTTTACCATAATAATGATTTGCTGAAGAACGCCCTGGTAACTCATTATTAAATGTATCTTTGTTTGAAATTGTTGCAGAACGCTGTTGAACTATGTCACTTGATGTATTTTTACCACTGGATTGTGATGTTGACACTATATATAAAAAATTAATTTTTTTTAATTGAAAAATTTATTCTGAGAACAACACACTGTTCAGATTACAGTCTTGACCGTTACTCAAAGAGTTTTGACTGTTACCTCCATACAGTCTTGATTGTTACCTATACAGTCCTGACTGTTATTATAACAGTTTTATATTCTCAATGTACATATTATTTAAAAACTCTCTTCCTCAACTCCGAGAATAGGGATCGTTAATTGTTACCAATGTAATTAAGATAAACTGTACATCAGTTACAACATATGAAGGGCTTAGTTCCACAACTGCCAAAGTCCATTTTTTGCATGAGAGAAAATTTGTAATTTCACCATGAAACATATATTTGTAATTTATTAGGACTGGCAAGCTTTTGAAACTAAGTCTTTCATCATATATAAAAATTAATTGAAAATAGTGGGCTAGATTCATGTGCCTTATTTTAAAACATGATATATATAAAAGTAACAATACTTTAATTTTAAAATACTGTGACAGAAAAAAAAACAATTGAAATGTACAAAATTATAAAAATATATGTATTAAATCGAAGTAATACTATTTCTTAATTATTTGAATTTGTACATTAATTTTATTTAGCATATAAAAATATATTCTTAAACACGGCTGAGGAAAATTAGAATATTAGAATTTACGTAAACGCAATCATATTTGTTTCTCATGTTTTAATCAAATTTAAACATTTTAGTGTTTTTTAGTATTTCTAATAGTTTTTCTTGAATTCATAATCACTTATTTTGACAGAGTTGGGTCAACGGTCTCCAGCCCAAAATAGAAAGGTCCTTTTAAGAAATCCTGAATGTTTCCACTACCGTATTTTGAATAAGTAAAATAATATTCATTTAAAACATTTGTTTCATTACATGAATCATTTAGAAGAGCTTCAGGTATTTCAGGATATGTAGATTTAACTACTCCACTGTAATCAAAATTATCATCCTTCGGTTTTCTTGCTCGATTTCTCCTCTCCTGTTTGGATTTCTCATCATCAGTCGTTGAGTCAATTATTTTTTCTTTTGCTTTCTGCAACTTGCATTCAGCCTTTTCCAAAGTTGCTAAAAAAATTATTAACTTATATATTTTTATTCTTACTACGTACAAATTTAATAAAAATATGAAAATATCTATTTTAATTTAAAAATGAATATGAAAAAATGAACACCAAAAATAAAATTATTAAACATAAATTTTTTAGTAACTTACAATAAGTTCCAAAAACGTTAACGCTGTACTTTAAACAGTTTGATTTTAATGGATCCAGAATCTCTTTCTTCAATAAAAATCTCTGCTTTTGTTGTGCTGTCATTGCATCAGGATATCTGCACAATTTTCCATCAATAATCCATGTAGATGGGACAATATCAACGGAATTATCCGATTGAAATATGACTACACTATACGAAAATGTATCTGCCATGGTAATAATTTTTAACTGTAATAAAATTATTCATTTTATAATTTAAGAAAATTTATTATCATATTAAATACTCAGTGTGTGATATTTAAGATTAAAAAATAAACGTATTATAAATAACTAAAACCTATACAAAAATGTATACCTATATTTGAATTTTTATTTCATTACTTTTATATTTGTTTTATAGTTATATGTAAAACGACATGACATATTCCTTAACAAGCACTATTGACTATATAAAGAACAGTTAAGGGGATTTCGCAGCCATTAGTTCTCCCTACCTTATCGGTCATTGTGTATTTTTAATTATTTCCTTCCAAAGTTTTGTATTTATATTTGTAATTAAGCACCATACTTTAATTATTTAATCAATTTAGAAATTTACTGACTAATTTGAATAAGATTTTAATACCATTTTTTCAAATGCGGTCTTTTTCGTGTTTTCTTAGTGTAGAAAAGGTACCAAAAACGGAAAGACAGTCTTTACATTTCTAAATTGGTTAGAGAATTAAAATACGATGCTTGCTTAAAAATATAAACACTTATTCTGAAGAAAATAATTAAATTTATTTATTTTGAGATTAGGTGAGTTCGAAGTTCGACATTGGGTGAGAAAACCCCTTAAGAGGATGGCAAAGTCATGTTTGTAAACTGTCTAAAGTCTTACCTTTACAGTCTTTTTCATTTATAACAAAATTATTAAATACTGTTTATTTTACTGAGGTACTCGGTATGACTTATTCATAGGGAAATATTTTATACTAGCTGAATTTTTATTTAAATGTTTTAAATTTGCAAACAACTTGAACAAAAAATTGTTTAATTTTGTTCAAGTTATTTGGAAGTATAAAATGTAAATTCGAATATTGCACATGATTCTTACATAAGTAATGCCGACTGTCTCAATAGTACCCAGTAGTATATCAAAAATAAATAAATAAATGGAAATAACAATTATTTGAGGTTACATGTTCATAAAACTACTTGTTAATCCTCTTATATATATAAGATAATCAAAAATACTAAAAAAGTTTTACACATATTGTTAAGTCGATTTTAATTAACGACTATTTATTTAGAAATTCTACATTATTATCTCGCGACGTGAAGATGTTATTGTTTTTATTTAATGTATAGTTTTAATTATACAACGATTTCAAGGATCAATCATTTTCTAAACTATTTATAATATTTTGTAACCTTAATTTATATCTTAATTTTTTTTTAAATTTTCTTTTAACATTTTCAAATATCTTCAAATTATTAATTCAGTTTGATATATTACATATTAAATTTCGAATAATTGTTTACTATTTAACCTAAGAATAAATTTCAACAAATTAATAACAAATTTTTTATATTGTTTTAATCACATTAAATACACACGCACGTATTTTTTTGTAAAACTAATATGTAAATCTTACCTTCAAGAATAGTAGAAGAAAATAAACCGATGTTTTGACACTTTCAAGCTACACAAAACGAAATTAATTTTCTTTATTATTATTGTCTTGTTCACAAAATCAGAACAATATAGTACACAATCTATTGAAGGTCGCGGTATGTGTATATTCTAGTATAGACTATGTTGTGTTTACAATTTCAATTTTTTGAAATATTATTTGCTTGTTGTTCTGCCAGCATACAAATAGCACTGGTACCAACATTGCAATGTCAAAATGCTTGTGTGGTGGGGTGAAGCACTAATGCTACGTCAATTTCTAACACCAAGCTAGACTAAGTTCTCACTACATCGAATATGATACTAGAACTAGTTTCGAGTGTACTGCCAATTTAACTAATTGCCATCTTTGTTAATGTCATTGTTTCTCGTTTTTCTTTATTCGGTGTTTGAAAATATATATCTAACGTTATACATAAATAGTACTGAAGATTTTCAAACCTATTTCATCATTTTGTGTAATCTGTGTTTAAAACACATAAATAGAAGTTTTAATTGCAAGTAAGATTTTCATTCAGTTTTTTCTACCATGTATTTTCATTTGTATAACTTTCAAACATTTTTTTGTACGTTAATTTTTCAAAGTCATAATCTATGAAGCTTCAAATGTATCTTTTATAATAATTGGAAAAGTTATTTTTAATATATTTAGTAATATATAGGTCTGGCGCGTACTTCTATTGTTGCCATTGTTTACGTATTTTGGATTTGTACACATCGCGTTTCGTCTTACTTGTATATTTGCCAGGCCTGTAAAGTAATAAAAATTGTACATTACATTTTTACGCGTAGTAATAAATACGTTATAATGTTACTTTACATATAGCAATCAATACATTAAAATAATTAATAAAGTAAATATATAATTCAATCATTAATGTTAATATAACAATAAAATGTAATGAAATAAAAATTGTTTTTCATAATGGATATATCAAATAGAGGATAAATAAAAATCATGATTTAAAAAAGATCAAAATAGTCTAATTAAGATGATATATCGGTGATGTTAGAAGTTCGCGTTTCCTCTCGCTCTCGCTCTCGCTCTCGCTCTCGCTCTCGCTCTCGCTCTCGCTCTTTTAGTGTCTTTTACATCAAAATTGTTATTAAATTTAATTTTCCAAAAAGGTCGATATTGTGATCTTCTACTATTGTGGGAAAATTTTATCAGTTGTATAAATTAATTCTACATAACATATTTTGACATTTCTGTTGGAAATAACAATTTATATTTTTATTTCCAAAAGAACTCTCAGGATAAATGATATAAAATTAATTTATACAGATGATAAAATTCTCCCATAACACTAGAAGAGCACCATATGGCTCTTTTTTAAAAATTAATTTTATTAATAATTCAAATCCAAAAGACACTAAAAGAGCGAGGGAGATAGACGAATCGAATGACAAATCGTCTTAAAGGTGATATTATATCAGTCATTTTAGAAGTTCGCGCTTCCTCTCTCTCGCTCTTTTAGTGTCTTTTCCATTAAAATTGTTAATGAAATTAATTTTAAAAAAACGCGACGTGGTCCTCTTACACCGCCACGGGAGAAAATTATGCACTAAATAAAATCATTTTCTATAACATATTCTCAGAGAGTGATTTTATTTAGTGCATAATATTCTCCTGTGACAGTATAAGAGCACTACGTCGCGTTTTTTTTGAACATTTATTTTATAAACAATTTTATTAGAAAAGACACTCAAAAAGTGAGAGATACAGACGAAACGAGTGACGAATCACCTTAAGATATCAGTCATGTTAGAAGTTCACTCTTCCTTTTTCTCACTTTTTTAGTGTTTTTTACATTAAAATTGTTAATAAAATTAATTTTCAAAAAAAGGCGACGTGGCGTTCTTCTACTATTGAAGGAGAGTTCTGTTGGAAGTGGAGTTTATTATTTTTATTTCCAACAAAACTTTGAGAATAGATTACATAAAATTAAGTTATATTAATAATAAAATTCTCCCACAATAATAGAAGAGCGCCACGTTGCCCTTTTTATAAATCAAGAGAGACAGCAAAACGAGTGATGAATTACCTTAAAGTAGTCTGGGCGTCTTAACTCTTCCATTGGATTATTATTCAAACTTACTTTAAATGATAGAAAAAATGTCCCGCTTCAGGATAGAATTCATATATTATGCTCTTACCGGGCTAAATTAAAAAAAAAAAAATGTTGAAAAAGTCGATTTTTACACAGTGTCTCACGGAACAATGTCTTAGTTTTTTCTAAGACTATTTTTTTTTAGAATTTTTTTTTATTCTTTTTTTTTCTATTTTTTCTATTTTATTCTAAATTTAAAAAAAAAATTAGAATTTAGAATTTAGAATAGTATAAATAGTAAATTTATACTAAAAAATCTAAAATTTTTAAAAAAGAACAAATACTGAGAACAAAAAAAATTCAATATTTTGGCGTAAAAATTCATTGACAAAAAACAAAAAAAGTAACTACAACAATCAATATAGAACAAATAATCACATTTTATATTATAATTTATACACCTTACCGAGCAAATTGAAGAGAAAATTGATAAAAACTATCAAAAATGACATATAACCAATATATGACATTCATTATAAGTGACTGAAAACAGTAGTACGATTTTTTTAACCAGAATTTTACAATTTATCGACTACAATAATTAATTAAAATATTAAAAATGACTTTTTCTGTGTCTTGTTTTGTCATTTATCTTATTATGCCAAAATAGAACAGTTTTATATTCAAATAGAATTAGTTGTTATTTTGACTAACTTCTAAGACGCCCGGACTACATTAAGGGGATTTCTCTCTCGATCATAACATCAAAATAAACGAATTTAACTGTTTTTCAAAATAAATGTTTATATTTATAAGTAAGCACGATACTTTAATTCTTTATTCAATTTAGAAATTTACTGACTGATTTAAATAAGGTTGTAACATCATGTCTACATAAACGGTCTTTTCTTTTTGTTTCTTAGTGTAGAAAAGATATTAAAAACAAAAAAGAACGGATTTGAAAACATTATGTTAAAATCTTATTTACATCAGCCAGTAAATTTCTAAATTGGTTAAAGAATTAAATTATGATACTTCATTATAAATATAAATACATATTTTGAAGAGAGAGAAAATCATTAAAAATTAAAAATATATCTCCTATAATATATCTTAAGGCGATATAATATATCCTTTTAAGAGGATGGACAAGTAGTTTTAATTTTTTATAACGTCAAATAATTGTTCTTTCCATTTATTAATTTAATTTTGACATACCACTAGATACTATTGAGATAGTCGGTATTTCTTACTTACGTAAGAATCACATGCAATATTTGAATTTACATTTCAATGTTTTATATTTCCAAATAACTTGAACGAAATTAAAAGATTTTTTGATCAAGTTGTTTGCAAATTTAAAACGTTTAAATAGAAATTCAAATAGTAAAATATATTCTCTCATAAGTAAATCAATACGAATATCTCAGTAAAATAAACTATATTTTATAATTTTGTTATAAATTAAAAAGACATCCTCTTAAGGGGATGTCATAGTCGTGTTTGGAAATTGCCTTAAAGAGATTTAGTGTCTTTTTAATTTATAATGATATGACTTATTTTTCAATGTAATGACAATGTCGAAGTTCTTTACAAATGGGAGAATATTTTAGTTTGATAAAAATTAAAATCTATTAACTTACAATCTCAAACAATTTGTTGACAAATTTTTTGTCAAGAAATTTTATTCAACAAATTATTTGGGATAAGTTAATAGATTTTAAATTTTATTTAATTAAAATATTCTCCCATTTGTAAAGAACTTCGACATTTTCATTAAATTGCAAAATAAATCGTAATATCATTATAAATTAAAAAGACACTAAATCTTTAAGGCAGTTTCCAAACATGACTTTGACATCCTCTTAAAAGGATGTCAAACTCATTTTTGAAAACTGCCTTAATGATTTAGTGTCTTTTTAATTTATACAAATATTATACATTATTTTTTGTTTTGCCTTCGTCGCGCTCTTCTGAATTAATGGGAGAACGTGAATGTACGAAACAATGTAATTTTAATTCAGGTAAATTAATGAGAAATGCTAAAAATGTATCTAGTTTCATTTTGACGGTTTTTAGAATTTTTTGTTAATTTTCCTCAATTAAAATTAAATTATTTTATACATTTACATTCTCCCGTTAATTTGAAAGAGCGTGACGAAGGCAAAAATAAAAAATAATATATAATTTTTATATAAATTTAAAAAACACTAAAAGCCGATAACGTAGGAATCATGTGGTATTTGACATCCTCTTAAGAGGATGACACAGTACCGACCGAGTAAAATAGTTATAATTGCAAATTTTCGTTACTTGAAGAATTATATACACAATAAATAATATACGAAGAAAGTAATCCGATTGTTAAATGAATTAGATCATTTTGGAACAAATAGATTATAATTTAAATTTGTAACAAATATGAAAACCTGGAATTACTGTAAACAATAACTTACAAATGTAGTAATTCCAGGTTTTCATATTTATCATAAATCTTAATTACAAACTATTTATTCTGTAATGATCTAAATTCGTTTAACAATCGGATTACTATCCTCATATACGTTTGTGATTCTCCATGTAATACAAATTTGCAATTACACTTATTTTTTTCGGTTGGTGTTGTGTCATCCTCTTAATGAATTAATAATTGTTGAAATGAAATTAAAAATATTCTTTATTTAAGTAGGATTTTTTAAATTTGTGTACATTTATTTATTTATTTTTATTTTAGTTATAAAATTGAACAGTAATTAATAAAAATCATAACCTTAATATAATTTATTATTAATATAAATAAACAAATTATTTAATAATTAAATGGTTTTTAAAAGTTTTTTTTAAATTATAAATCGAAAATAGTGTTCAAAATTATTGTGACAATAAAAATAAACTTACTTTTATAAATGTAAATTAGTTATTAAATGAATAATTTTACAGTTACATTTTCATATAAGCATTTTAGTCAGCAAAATTATAATAACATTATATTAAACATTAATTTTAATTTAATTAATTAAATTTCATGTTAATTCAGTTTGTATTAGTTTTAATTTAAAAACTAAATAATGTTAACAATTTATGTTATTTCGCATGATTATTAAGTATACATATTTTCGTCACTACCGAGTTCCCAAAGTATGTTATTTGTATAAATACAATTATAAATGATTTGTATTAACCTCTGTTTTACTATTAAAAAGAAAATGTGAGAGTGAACGTTTATTTATTTAAATAAATGTTCACTCTCACATTTAATAATAATAATTATTATTTTGTTATGTATCTTACCGGCCTACTGGCATTTAGCCAAAGACGCCAAATGTTAAATAAATAAATAAACAATTTAGGTAAATTTAATATCCTTATTTACTTGAAGTTTCCACTTCGTAGAATTCAGTCCTTTTTAGATCTACATGAAAATGAAAAGTGTAAACAATTTATTGTAAAAACATGTTTAAAATGTATACTGTTTAATACATGTTCAGAAAATCAGAAAAATAATCAGAATAATAAGAATAATTAAATAAATTGTATAAAAAAAAGCATTTCTCAAAAATTGTATTTAAAAATGGAATAAAATTTCTTTGTTAAAATATGTTAATGTTTTAAAACGTATAATACATTACATCATCATTTTTGTATGAATTTTTTGAGATGGTTTCTGTAATGTAGGAATCAGTGTATAACAGAATGTATTGTTTCTGTTATTATTCCAAAGTATTATGTTTTTTAAATATAATTATAGTGATATTGATTCTAGATTCACCTTTCGTGCTAAAATTTAAACTGAGATAAAGGAAAGGAATTATTGTTTTACTCAGAGAAAGTAAATATATGATATTTTTATGATTTTAATGCTTTATATAATTTTTACTTAATTAAGAAACACGCATAAACAACAATTACGTGTAAATTTGTTGAATGTTTTTACAATAAATTGTTTACAATTTTCATTTTCATGTACACGGAGAATGTTGATTGACATTTTGTTATGTTATGATTTCTTATGATTTCTCATGATTTTTCATAAAAATTCATTTTAAGTCGTGTACAGAGTGGAGCATTTATCTGGTGACAACGAAATATCTCGAAAACTACGCATCGGATCAAAAAAAGTTGTAAATAAAGTTTGTTCGTCTCGAAGGGGTAAACTCAATGATACCAATCTACCTCCCACTACACCTCTAACGGATGGGGTGGAGAGTCGATTAAGATTTCATAGATTTCAAACTTTGAAATCTTAAATGGAAACCCCTATTTTTTATGGTAGATCCGGGTAGTACATCAAAAAATACATAACTTTTACTAAAATCATTTTTCCAACAAAGTTATAAACATTTTAATATTTCAATTATTATGGTGTTACAGCGCAATAATCCGGAAAATATGCATCCAATTAAAGAATTGGTAAAAATAAAAGTTTAATATTTTTAACTAATCTGTTGAATGATTTAAAAATAGAATCTCCCTCCCCAGCCCACTTCTAGGTGGGGCGGGGGTGAATTTAGAATTTCAATCAAGAAACATAATTTTGATCATATTCAACAAAATGTAAAAATCATTCGAAACGTGAGTATATGTACACGTGTTTTCTTTGCTCCAATTAAAACTTGTATTGAACTGTCACTGAAGTGCCCCTGTGGAGTTAAACTTTTGTGTTGCAGATGTGCTTGAATTGCATTCAGCTTTACTCGCATTTTGAGTTGCAATTTTGCACACTTTGATTGTTAAATCGAGCTTTTTCTGGATTGCAGTGTGGTCTAACCTAGCTTTCTGACTGAACATCGGAGATTTGACACGACAGCTGAGTTCTGAAAATCTACTTTACACTGTGGAGCGGTTCTGGGGTGTCCCACGTTTGATCACAGTTTGTACATTACACACCGTAAACCCATGGATTCATGGTGGTGAATTTGTTTTCATTGTACGTGTGTATCTATATATGTGTGCGCTGGTTGTATGCACACACACGCGCTCATCACCCAGTATTGCTTCCTTGTTGGATTGAGAGACACAAAATAATAATACCAACTCAACTCAGACGATTTCTATTTTCGAAATTCTTTTTGAATGTAGTATCTCTATCTTTATCGCACTCGTTTGAACACGAATTTAGATATATAAACTATCTATGAACATGTCATCCAACGTATGTAAATACTGCAACAAAAGCTTACCTGCTAGAGCTACAACCGTAAACTGTCCTAAATGCAATTCTAAATACCCTAGTTGCTCGAAGCGAGTTGTTATTCTTCCAAATGGAAACTTCTCCAAATGTTGCGATACCTTAGCAAGTACTGATTTAGACAATACCCTTGCGAAACATATGTCTACTCTAATGAGCAATATTTCCGATATGATTGAGACTGTTGTCGGAAAATTATCAGTAAAATCGAACAACACGATAATAAATTTGAAGAATTGTCCAAAAAGATTATAGAACTGGAAAATTCAAAAACTAATTTAAATACAAAATTAATGGTACACAATGAAGAATTGATGAGTGAAATCAAAGACTGCCGTCGTAGAGAAACAAATGTAATTTTTTTCAATCTTACTGAAAACGAACAACAAAATGATCTAGAGATACAAAGAGATGTTATCTGAATTATTTGATTTACCATTAGCCTGTGAAGTATACCGCACTAGCAGAAACAATGAAAATAAACCTCGACTTATCAAAGCTAAATTTTCATAACGAAATGATGCTTTGAAAATCCTGAAGTCAAAACAAAGTTTTTCCAAACTAAAAATCACGGCTAAAAACGACTTAACTCCAAATCAAGATGAATACTCGAAATCTCTTAGAGTAAAGTTAGATAAACGAATTCAAGATGGTGAGAAAAATCTCAGAGTCAAATATATTAACAATATTCCGAAAATCGTCGAAGCAAAAAACGAGAAGACAACATCCACAAGTCAAAATTAACGATTTATTTCCAAAACGTCAGGGGTTTGAGGACCAAACTATACGATCTCTCTACTTCAATAATACTTTCATCCGTAAATTATGACATCATAATATTAGTGGAAACACGACTAAATGATAAAATTTCTGACCCTGAACTTGGTTTAACCCAATATGAAGTATATCGTCGAAATCGGGATATTATTACTAGCACATGCGAGAGAGGAGGTGGAGTACTAACAGCTGTAAAGAAGTCGCAGAGTAGCAGAAATTTAAGACTCTTGAATTCATCACTGGAACAACTTTTCATCGAAATAACACATTTATAGAACAAAATGATAATTGGAGGGATTTATATTCCACCTTCATCTTCTTTTGAGCTGTATACTTCTTACAGCCTGGAACTTATTCATCTTTACAAACAACATCCTGAGTCAACATTACTACTCACTGGTGATTTCAACCTTCTTGGTCTCAACTGGGATACAGAAGAATACGACATTCCCCAAATATTTACAATTTCTGGTCGCAATTCATTCGACATATCTACAGAACTACTCGATATCCTAGCTTTTCTAAAGATAAATAAATGATATGAAAAATTGTTCAAACTCATGTTTAGACTTGGTGTTTTCTCACAATATATCTGTGATAGTGAATCTCTCACTCGACCCTTTGATAAAATGCGATAAATATCATCTAGCATTATTGATAAACAATTTTGGTGTGTTTGATAACATGAAAAAACAGACTAGCACAAAAATTGATTTTTGGAATGGTGATTATGAGGCTATAAATTGGCACTTGAACTCAATAAATTGGGAGAGGTACTTAAATGATACTGAAATTGATGTTATGGTTAATAAATTTTACCTGATTATTTGCTCATTAATAGATAACTTTATTTATCATACGTATCATTTACTGACACGTACCCTCCAAGGTATACAGGAGAATTGAAAGAAATGATTCGCATAAAGAAATACTTACATAAAATTTATAAATTAAATAATTCAACAAATAATTACAATAAATTTTCATTAATGAGATCTAAATGCAAAACTAAACAACAACTTTGTTATGACATATATATTGAAAAAATAGAAACCTCAAACCATAGTAATATAAAATCATTTTGGAATCATGTGAATAAAAATGGCAAAATACAAAATACCATTCCTAACAACTTAATATTTAACAACAAATCTTCTAGTGATAGCTTAGAATCAGCTAATCTTTTTGCAGAATTTTTTCAATCCACTTATCGTGTAGACAATACAACCTATCACTCTCCAAACATACATT
>JABFPP010000058.1:0-15525 GCA_022817365.1 Mallateleia sp. ZL-2020
CCTGCAAAATGCTATCGGTTACAAATGTATATTTATGAAGCTTTACGTGAAAATATATCTCATGAACTATTATATACGTAAAAAACCATGTAATCGTACGTTCTCTAAAATAGTGTAATATATAATCTATAATCTAGTCTAGATAAGATAAAAGAAGTGTAAAAATTCCTAAAAATAGGAATTTTTCAGTGTACTTACAGTAAAACTAATTAAGACAACTAAATCTGTATAACAAAATTGTTTAGTAATATGAACTGAAATTTTAGTTGGTCATATTTTAATAAATTATATATTTAGTAGGATCAAACAGTTTTCTGAGTGAATAATACATAAAAATATTATACATACATCTTCTTTCAACTAGTGCTTCTTTCAAATGATTTTAATTGTAATAAATCAAATACGTTATTCAGTCTTCATTGTTGGACAGTTTCCAAAAATAACTCATCGGTCATAGTGATTTTGAATCCTTTCCGCTTTCGATAGTTAAATCATATAAAAATCTTTTGTTCGTTCCTTTTATTTGACTATGACTTTTCACTTTTCTTTCGTAAAAATTCTCATTTTCACTTTCGACTTGTTTACAAATAAGTATTTATCATCCATATGAAAAATGTAGTTATCGATTTATCATATCCAAAGTTCTTCAAAATATCAATTTAATTTTTTTAAAGTAAAAGCATTTTTCTTTAAACTCTTTTAAAAATGTTGTATATTAAAATCAAATTTTAATATATAACAGAATGAAATTAATGCCAATTCTTCTGTAAATGACTGTAATATAAACCATTACCATCCTCAATTTAAAATTTGGGCACACTTACAATTTTTTATTTAAGCATAATTAATTCCTTATAAATCGCTTGCTAATGAAAATGAAAATATTCAAACGGTAAAATTTAACTAGTTTTATTACAAAAAAGGAAAGTTAAACTGTTACGTAAATATCTACTATTTGCAAAAAATTGTGTTGAATATGTAAAAATAATATATTATAAATACCAATATAAATAATCAAAACAAAATTTGTTGAATTTGAATAATATTAATCTGTTCTCATGATTTCAAATATCTCACCATTTCATCTAACGGTATTTGAGTAAGTCGCATATTAGACGTAAGCATATAAATTTGTATTAATTTGGTGTTTATATTAAATTAACATAAAATCTATACCAATCGATCTCTATCTCTCTCTCTCTCTCTCTCTCTCTCTCTCTCTCTCTCTCTCTCTCTCTCTCTCTCTCTCTCTCTCTCTCTCTCTCTCTCTCTCCCTCTCTCTCTCTCTCTCTCTCTCTCTCTCTCTCTCTCTCTCTTTCTCTCTCTCTCTCTCTAAACGAACGCACGTTAAATTTTGTTGGTCCACTTCTTATTTTAATTAATTGTTCATATTGTTATCAATTTATCATATTCATTGTCCAATCTGTTTGTTGCACCTATGTGCACATTTACAATTGTTTGCAACCTGTTTGTGTCGATTAAAACAGTATAATTCATTATCTGAATCGTCTGTCTCATTTCTAACCTCACTTCGAGTCGACACTTTCCGCTGCTGGATATCGCCTTTTGGCGGTGTTTTCTTGCAGGTTGCTCATTGCGCATAATGTGAGCACGTCCACTGGAGACTTCGCTGGACGTGTTCCTTATTTGTTTGTCAAGGAACTGGATCATCCGTTGATGTAATCGTCAGATGCTGTTTGTTGAGCAAAACTTCATCGCGACTTATTTTGAACATTACTGCTGCCTTGTATCGCCTTTTGGCGGTTTTGTTTCAGTTTTGCTCAAGGCGCATTTATTGAGCACGTTCCTGGGCATGACGTCCGTGAGAAACGTGCTTATTCTCCAGTGATTACAACCAGCTTATTAGATATAACCTGCAGTGCAAACACTCCATTGGGACTCCTTTCTGCTAATCTCATTGCGCATTTTTTGAGTGCATTCTTGGGTGTGGAGCTCGACCGACGTGCTGATCACAGACAATAAAAATTTGCAGTGCAATATGTCATACACGGCTTTGACGTCCCGAGAGATGGAGATTTAGTCCCTCAACGTCACCCGAATCGCAGTATTTTTATTTATTTATTTGTTTTTTCACGCGTCGACATATCTTACTTATATTTGTCAATTTTTACTGATTATTATTATTGATCTCCAATCTATAATCTACAAATATCATCTGGATTGCAATATTTTTATTTACTTTGATTATTATTTTTATTATTTTATTTATATTTGACAATTTTTATTTTCAATTGACAACCTTTTTAATTTTATTTATTTTTGACAATTTTTATTGATCTGCAATCTACTTGGTATTTTTAAATTGTTATTTTATTAGTTAAATCTTTGCATTTTGATTATCTTATAATTTTACGTTTTAATTTTTTGATATATTCTGATAAACGGTTTTAATTGTTATTGCTATTTCATATATTTATTTTATTTTTTCTTTTATTTCATTCTTTCCTGTTTATTAATTCATTAAATTTTATCTGCTATAAGTCTTATACTTGCCAGTTTTTTCTACATGTTTGGTTATGCATTGATTTGTTTACTAGACATGTGATTTTTGCTTGCTAAATGTCCTTACGATATGGGTTTAATTATACAACTTTATTCAACTTAGTGAATGGTTAATAACGTTTTTATTTAACTAATTATGAGACTTATACTTACCATCGACGACTTATCACAGATTTGATTACATTTTATGACAATCATATATTATATTTACACACAACATTATATTTTGATACATAATTTTTTACACATACTAAAACGGACATGGATCTGGTAAACATGAAAGACTGAATTTAACACATGTTTATTTGTCAATTAAATAACCATTTTATTGTTCTATTTCTATACATACTGTCCATTTTACAATAGTTTTATTTTATAACATTTATTTATACACCGACTGCTTATAGCACTATTAAATTATTCGATAATTGTACACACGCGACACTTTTATTTTGCACTATTTTTCTGGCTGTGCACGCGCGAGTATTAGTTGACAGTTTGTCGCGTTTTTATAATCGAGCTGTATTTTACATATCAGCTGTATGTCAACTTGGTCGAGCGTGATCGTTGTAAATAGGTTGTGTGAGATGATATGCGATTAGGCTGTGCGCGATCGTTGCCGCAAGGATAGTTTGTTTGCTTGAGTGGCTAGGGAATTTTATGATACCAACAGCGTTTCGAGCGCATCCTTCCCACACACGTTTTTGTCTTCGCCAGCTTGATCAAAGAAGATAGAAATAATTCGAGAGACATATTTATTGTAATTATTTATTACTTGTTTCTCTTCATTTAGCTTTTACTTAATATTCATAGTAATTAATTTACCAATATCTTTATTCGTTTAATATATTTATCTATATATTTATTTATTTTTCTTCACTTTTGTGTAATTTATTTGTGTGTCCTAATTTATTTTTATTTTTATTTTTATTTATTTATTTATTTTTTATTTTTATTTAATTATTTACTTTTATTTATTTAATTTTGAGTGTTAATTTATTTCTGTCTTCTTTGAAACTGTCTCAATGTCGGATGTATGTTGACATTGTGACACACTGTTTGATCTACACTTGCTTCACTCATCTTGTACTCATGCAACCGTAATTTTTCGCTTATTATTATTACTATTATTATTTCTTCTGTCACAGCTGTTATTCAGCTGTCATCGAGCGATACTGGGGATATTCGTGCAATACCATCCGTTTCTGAACGCCACCAAATATACAGTTATCCAGTTTACCGACATTCTTGACGAAAATTGATAGTCATATTCGACACACGCTTTATTTATTACCTCGTTTGATAAAAATTTATTTAATCTATTGTATTGTTCCCATTATTAATCGTATTATTGTAATTAATTTATTTATTCATATTTTCCTTTTCTTTGTCAGAGATATTTATTGAAGAATATGTATGTGTCCTAATTTGTAATTTATTTATTCATTTATTTATTTATGTATAATTTATTTAATTTAATTAGTCCATTGTTCTATTTTATTTAATTTAATTAGTCCTTTGTATTGTTTTATTTTAATTTATTGATATTTATTATTATAACTAACCATTTGATTAATTTCTGCGTGTCTCAACCTATAAATTATAAATTATTATTATTTTTTATTTTTTTTTTTCACTTATTCATTTTATTATTTAATTACTATTTATTGTAAATTGTAAATTCTATCAGTTTTCAATCGGAGAAAATGTCGGATAAATGCGTGAAATGCTATAAAAATGTTACGAGAGAGAAATTTATATGCAAGATATGCGATGCATTATTTCACCCGGGATGTGGCGTTCCGTCGATGGTGGATTGTGACGAAGAGATCTTGGAGAGTTGTCTGCGGTGCAGGAGAGACCTGAACAGGAAAAGAGCTACATCTCATGAGGATCGCAACCTTGAACTAACGACTGAAACGGGCAATGTTGCAAGTGCTGAGGCCTCAGTAACTGCAGATCTGCGTGAACTTTTATCATCCATTGCCGGTAAGGTCGCTTGTTTACCCGACCTCAAACGAGATGTAGCTTCAATGCGCGATCAGCTAAATGATCTTGGCGAATTGCGGGAGGAATTTGCTAGAATCGATAGTAAACTCGATCATGTCATCAAAAAATCTGATGACAATTCAGCTAGGTTGGATGCTCTGGACTCGGATATATCGCGAATTAACTCGCGAATTGGTTCAATTGAAAAGAACTGTCGGTCTCAGATTTCGCCTGCCTCAACTGAAGATCTGAATAGAGTGCGGCGTGATCTTGAATTCTCCATGAATCGTGCTTCGGAAATAGTGATTATCGGCCTAACCCAGCCTCTCGTGGAAAATATTGATACCACTCTTTCGTCCCTCGCGACTTTACTCAATATAGATTTCGCGAAATGGAATGTCGCCATGTCCAAAATATTACCATCCAAAGGAAGCACTAAGGTACTCCTCGTTCGCTTCGTTTCACCTCAGTTTCGTACAACCTGGCTGAAAGCAAAAAGATTGAAGGGTGCGCTCTATTGCTCTGATGTTTCGGATGATCAGCCGCGAAATATAATTTATATTAACCAACGCGAGACACGTGAAGAGCGGACTGCACTTAAAGAAGCCAAAAATTTTGTACGTCAGCAAAAACTCCATTCTTGCTGGATGCAAAATGGCAAAATCTTTCTTAAAACATCAGCTGACAGTCGCCCGGTTGATTATTCGTCGTTTCTGGCGAATCGAGCCCCCGACCTAAATCAAGCAATCGATAATGCTCCGCCACCCTCTGATGAGTGCATGGATGACAATGATTCTACAGCCACCTGACGCCGTCTCCCGAGTCCCGCCCAGTCTACCTCTTTTGCTTTAAATACCACTAATATTACCTCTTCGAATGATACATCTATTAGAGTTGCACTTGTAAACGCTCAATCGTTGACCAGACATATAGACGAATTTCGCGAATATTTCGAAGATAAATCCTACCACGTGATCGCAATCACTGAAAGCTGGCTGAAAAGTCATGTCCTCGATGCCTCAATTCATTTACATGGTTACTATACTCTACGCAATGATCGTAATTTTTCTGCAGGTGGAGGTGTCTGTGTATATGTTCATCAGTCCGTTACAGCGACTTGCATATTGACGTCCGATAATATTCCATTGCACCCGGAATTCATGTTGGTGGAAATCAGGGGTCTTCGTGGAGATAAAACGCTTCTTTGCCTGGTTTACCGTCCACCCAAAATTGGTCATCTCGAAGATTTTACTGATGCGTTTCAGAATCTGTATCCTCTCTACTCGAACGTAATTATTCTGGGTGATTTTAATGCAGATATGTGTGTGAATAGTCACGACACTTCCTTACTGAAAAATTTCGTGTTCTCCTATGATCTATCACTGGTTCCATCGAACCCCACACATCATACTGCCACTTCGCTAACTTGGCTTGACTTGGTAATCGTGGATAGTCTTGAAAAAGTGACAAATTTCGTTCAATCCGGTACACCTTTCATGTCTGGACACGAGATTATCTCCTTTAATTTCATCAATGATGTATCCCCTGTGAGACAAACATCATTTCGGTATCGTAATCTGAAGGCTCTCGATTCCGAAGCATTTTTGAATGATCTGGCGTCTCTAGATTGGAGAGCCGTGGGTACTGTTATTTCCTGTGATGAAGGTCTTCCTATTTTCAACAGTCATATATTAAATACTATTAATGCCCACGCTCCATTTAGAACTTATTCATCAAAGCGTCCACCAGCTCCTTGGATTACCCCTGTAATTAAGCAGGAGATACGTTTGCGGAATCGTTTGAGATCTCGATTGAGAAGGAATCACAGTCCGGCAAACGAACGCCTTTTTGCTCAACAACGAAACAGGGTTCAGTATATGATATCTGAGAGCAGAGAGAATTATTGCCTGGAAAGATTACGCACCTGCTCTGAGCCGGGCGAATATTGGCGCGAATTGAAAAAACTAGGCTTGGTGAAAACCAAATGCAATTTGATACCACCTCCATTTAGCTCGAATGAGCTCAATGACTATTTCTCTTCCGTCGCCGCAGTAAATCGAAGTACCTTTTCTGCCCAAACTGTAGCGGTTCCGTTTCATGTCTCTCCTGATCCCAACCTACATAGATTCTACTTCAAGCACATCACCTTAGATGTGCTTCTAGCTTTACTACCTGGCTCGAAGTCGAAATCCGAGGGCGTTGATAACTTGCCTTGGTCGATTCTAGAGACCTCGTTTGGCGTGACCATCCCCTACATACTGCATCTGCTTAATCTTTCACTCTCCTCGTGCGAATACCCCGACATCTGGAAACGTTCTTTGGTGATACCTTTGCCCAAGTGTGGTCTCCCCAAGCTCCTCAGTGATTTTCGTCCGATTTCACTGCTCCCTGCGTTATCTAAAGTCCTAGAACGTGTGGTTCACGATCAGATATCGGAATATCTCACTGAACACCAACTGCTGGATAGAAAACAATCCGGTTTTAAAAAGGGATGCAGTACCCAGACTGCTCTCCTCAAACTCTTGGATGATGTTAAAATGAGCATGGACGCCGGAATGATGACAGTTTTGGTACTTTTCGACTTCAGCAAGGCATTTGATATGGTGGATCACGCGTTACTCCTATGTAAGTTGCGCGATCTGGGGATGTCGAACCCTGTTCTTGCCTGGTTTCACTCATATCTCTCCGGAAGGAAGCAAGCAGTGAAAGATTACCGCGGCGGAATCTCTGACTGGAAGAACATTGTCTCTGGGGTTCCTCAGGGATCGGTTCTGGGCCCTCTTCTATTTTCCATATTCATAAACGACTTGCCAACAGTGATCAAGCATATGTCACACCTACTATATGCGGACGACCTTCAGACATATTTGCACTGCGATCCTTTAGATCTTTTCGTCACACTCGGGAGAGTCAGAGATGATATCGATCGGATCGAGAATTGGTCGACGAGGAATGGCTTAAAACTTAATGCATCCAAGACGAAGATCATGTTGACGGGATCTTCACGAGTTCTCAGCACCTTTAATTTCGATACTCTACTTCAAATCAATTTGCAGGGAGAATCCATTCCCTATGTTAAGACCGGAAAAATCTTCGGTATCATTGTAAACGACAATTTGAAGTGGACGGAGCAGGTGCATGCTACCTGCCATAGAGTTTTCTCGTGTCTTCGCAGATTTAAAGCCTTCGATCGCACATTGTCAACTACAGTTCGCGCGCACCTTGTTTCCTCGTTGGTAATTCCGTGTTTCGACTACTGTTGTCTGGCATTGCTCGATATCACCGCCGAACTCGACTTACTCCTCCATCGTGCCCTAAATGCGTGTATTCGTTTCATTTTTAAAGTTAGAAGAGATGCCCATATATCTCCCTTCTACGAGAGACTGGGTTGGCTAACGGTACGCAAAAGGCGTTTTTATTTTCTTGGTTGCCTGATTTACAAGATGAGGGCTCATGGAACTCCAACGTACTTGTGCGAAAAATTCATACCTTATGTTCCTAGTCACGACTATAATCTGCGAAATGATTCCATGAGTTTCAACATACCATATGCGCGTACCGAAGCATTTAAAAAATCATTTACTGTGATTGGGCCTCGCTTCTGGAATAGTTTACCGCCTTGTATTTCTACAGCGCCAACCCTCAATGCGTTCAAATCCAGGCTAAAAAATTACTTATTACACAACGAGGCGGAACTTCCATGAGAAATAATATTCATTCATTTTCATTTCTTTTGTATATATTTATTTGTTATACTTATTATAGCCGATCGTTTCTATTCATTTATTTTCTGTCAATTTTTTACGTTACATACTTTTATAGTGCCTGATACTCAATGCGTTCACTTGTATTTTTTGTATTTTTTGTATTTTATATTTGTATATTATTATTTGAGAGACACTTGTACATAATTATATATTCGATACTTGTAAATATTGTATGATATACTTGTAAATCGCTTACAGTCCATGACGGGTTAAACCCAGGACTTAATAAACGAACAATCAATCAATCAATCAATCAATCTCTCTCTCTCTCGAACAAAACTAACGTGAGTAGATAGACGTATATTTTAATCGTCCGTCCTTATTTAAATAATTTATTTATTTTAGTTGTCTGACGCACGTATTTGTTTGTGCCGTCATTATTTATTAACACTTGACAACTATTTTAATTGTATATATATATTTAAATTATTAATTTTGGACGTCTACGAGCAATTTTAAAATTGCAACCGTAGACATAACCTCAAAACGTCATAACAACAACATACTCATACTTGCGTGCACGAGTGGCAATTGTTTTTTATAGATTGTGCTCGTTGCACTGAGGTGCTTTTTATAAAGCTTAACCTCTCAGTGCGAAAAACGAGAGGAGAAAACACCTATTTGAAACACCTGACTGGAGCTTCCATCATCCCGGGACAGTGCTGGTCAACTCGAGAACGCACGCATTTTTGTCGTGTCTATTTGTTTAGTTAATATATCCTGTTTATATAATTTTTTGTGTGGATATTTATTGCTGCGTTTATTTGTTGCACGTATATGTTCATTGTAATTCGTTTGCAACCCATCAACATAATTGAGGAATAGATTTATTCCATTTTATCTGAAACATAACCTACAAAGTGAGAACTTGTCACTGCATTTGTATCGCCCCAGGGCGATTTTGTTTCAGATAGCTCATTGCGCATGATATGAGCACGTCCTTTTGTCACGCAGTCGGACGTGTTCTTATTCGTTTTTCCTGGATCTGAATCATTTGTTCATCTGTCAATCAAATATCAACAAATCCTTTACTCGTACATTTTGCTGCTGTATACTGCCTACGGGCTGCTTTTGTTTCAGGCAGCTCATTGCGCATTTTTTGAGCACGTTCTTGGGCATGTTTCTCGAGCGACGTGCTGCAACAATTTTCAATTATATGAATTGGCAGTTTGATACTACACAACTGGACTTTTCCTGGAATTCTTTTTCTAACCTAATTCTTGTAATGACGGCTACGATGCTCCAGTAGATGAATATAGTCTTGAACAATACCTTGGACTGCAGTATTTTCTAATTTCTTATTTGATATTTTTTTTTTTTGTACTTGCTTCGTCAAATTTATTTAATTATTATCGTCAAGTTTAATTTTGCAGATCTCTTCCTGTCCGATCTATTTAAATTGATAATTGTTTCTTAGTGATTCTTTCCATGCTTTCACTCTCATATAAAATTCTTTAATTTAGTGTAAAATTCTCTTCATTTATTACATTAATTTCATAATTACTTTCAAATCTTATTTGTAATATTGAATGGATTGGAATTGGATGGGTATTTGTAAATAAACAACATGCATTCACACAAATTATTTTAATATTATTTTCTATATATTTATTTTGTATCTTACATTGCTTTCAATTAATTTTACATATATACAATTCATTTTTACATTTATGTTGACAATATTTCACCTTAATTTAATTTGTGTGATGTACATTTGTCACTTCACTCACACGCGAGTACTGACTCAGACACTAAATATTTTATTATATTTGTTACACAAATCTTTTTTCTTTTTAAGTTGCATTGCATCTGTAATCTGCATTGGTGCTTTTTTGTACTGAACAGCTGAGTGTCAATTTTGAGTGAACGTGATCGTTATATTCAGGTTGTGCGATATGCTATTTTATAATTCGGCTGAGCACGATCATTATCGGAAGGGTATTTCACTTCGATTCGTCGCTAGGGAATTTGGTATTGCCAACTAATTTCTGAACGCATCCTTCATGCACACGTTTCTTTGTTTTCGTCAACTTCAAAAGAGATAGAAGTACATTAACAGATATATTGTATTAATTCTATTTTATTTAACTGCCTTATTTTAGTTATATTTATTTAATTTTATTTTCTTCTATTTTTAACTTATTTTTGTCTCTTATATTTTGAAATTTACCTATTTATTTATTTTTGTTTATATTTATTTATTTATTTATCTATTCATTATTTCTTATTATTATTTATTTAATTGTTTATTGCATATATATATATATATATATATTTATTTATTCAATTTTATTTACTCTCTCTATGCAATTAATTTTTTTGTACCTGATGTAATTTAATTTATCTACTTATTTTTGTACATACTTATTTATTTATTTATTATTTATTTATTTTCATTATTTGTTGTATGTTTTATATATTTATATGTTTATTTATCTATTTATATTTATTTTTTGTGTGTAATTAATTTTATTTATATTTGTCGTAATTTAATTTATCTATCTGTTCTCGTATATACTTATTTATTTACTTATTATTTATTTAACTACATATTTTGTTTATTTTTATTTATTTACTTATCTATTTTTGTTTATTTCTATTGTTCGCATATTTCAATAATCCTGTTAATATGTCTGTTAAATGTACCAAATGTTACAAATCTATTGTTAAAGACATATTTAAATGTCAAATATGTGAAGCCGTTTTTCATCCCGGATGTGGTGATCCAGTTGGGGTTGACTGCGACGGAGAGATGCTTGAGGGTTGCCTGAGGTGTAGGAGGGAGTTGGGCAAGCGAAAATTGACTCCTACGGCATCTGGTAGTGGTATCGTGAATCCATCTTCTAGTTCTGGAGATGTTTTTCTTGATCGGCCTTCCTCGGATGCCTCTGGTAACCCTCCCTATGCGGATTTGTTATCTCTGGTACAATCGATAGCGTTCAAAGTTGATTGTCTCCCTGGATTACAATCTAAGATTAATTCTGTTGAATCGCAATTGACAGAATTGAAACAACTGAGGGGGGACTTCGAAAGGATTGACAAGAAATTAGATCATGTCATTCTTCAATCAAATCAAAATACAGCCAAGGTTGATGCACTTGATCTTGAGGTTAAGCTTTTAGATAATAGAATTAGTAAACTT
Source organism: Mallateleia sp. ZL-2020 (assembly GCA_022817365.1). Classification (NCBI taxonomy): domain Eukaryota; kingdom Metazoa; phylum Arthropoda; class Insecta; order Hymenoptera; family Scelionidae; genus Mallateleia; species Mallateleia sp. ZL-2020. Next base: position 11,422 of record JABFPP010000058.1, read on the forward strand.
GAAACTTGTTCAACTTACTCGAGACCTCTCTCCGTTAATGATCGTGAACTTACTCAGCGAAATCTTGCGTTTTCTATGAATCGTATGTTTGAAATTGCTATTATCGGTTTGTCCCCACTGTTATTATTAAATACTAATGATACCCTTACCAAACTCGCCTCGTTGCTTGATATAAATTATGAGGAATGGCATTTGATGTCGACTCGTGTTCTTTCCTCTAATCGTAGCATTAATAAAGTCCTGATTGTTCGCTTTGTTTCACCATCGTTTCGAAACACTTGGCTTAAAGCCAAGAGAGCAAAGGGTGATATTTTCTGCTGCGATGTTATGGATAATCAGCCTCGCTCTAAGATATTTATTAATGAGAGAGAAACAGTTGAAGAAAGGAGAACTTTTATGGAAGCTAAAGTTTATGCTAAGCGGAATCAATATCGATTCTGTTGGATGAGGAATGGTGTTGTTTTTCTGAGGAAATCCGAAAATAGCAAAGTTGTAAAATATGTGAGCCTCTGTATCTCTGGTAATAATTCAAATCCTTTTCTTGTTGATGAAAATACATCCCCTATTTTGCGCTCGTCTTCTGTAACTGATATAATTACTGATCAAGCTCTTAACCAAGATAGACTCAACTGACGCCAAAATCTGATTGGTTGTTCTGATTTATCGTCTGACCTGAAAATATGTCATCTTAATGCCCAATCTCTTGCATTTACGGCCCATTTCCATACATTCTCCGAATATTTCTCACGTCATTTCTATCACCTGATCTGTATATCTGAGACGTGGTTGCGTGATGGTATCTCTGATGATTCTGTTAAACTCCTTAATTATTCCTTGTTACGCCATGACAGAGTTGGGAGGACTGGAGGAGGAGTTGCCATTTACGTGCATTCCTCTATCTCTGCCCACATATTGCATAAGTCTGAATACTTGGAGATGGATCCTTCTGAATTTATGCTTATTGAGGTGAATTGTCAAAATGTGAAGCTGATGGTAGCTGTTATCTACAGACCACCGAATTTTATCTATCCGCTTAACTTAACAAACGTTCTTGAGAGCTTTAATGATAAGTATGTTGATATCATAATCATGGGTGATCTCAACATCGATATGTCAAAATCAACATGCTTATCTGACAGCTTCAATAACTTTTTGCATTGTAGTGATTTATTTCTTCTCAACTCTGAGTATACACACCATACAGCCACTTCTCATACTTTGTTAGATCTATGTATAGTCAATGATCTGAGCAAAGTTCGATCATTTAATCAGTCCGGTTTTCCGTTCCTTTCGGGACATGAAATCATATTCTTGGAATATGATATTCCTGTCAATCCAGATCGGTCTCATGTTATTCAGTATAGAGATTTTAAAAACTGGGATAGTGAGGCTTTCTTGGGACTACTACGAGAACTTCTATCCTGTGTCTCACTTGACTTTTCCGATTTGTCAATGCTGATTGGTCACATGAATGAACTTTTGATGCAGGCTCTCGATACAGTAGCTCCATTGAAAACATTCATTCCAAGAAAACGTAAAGCACCCTGGATTACCGAAAATATTCTTCTGGAAATGCGTGAACGAGATAAATTGAGAAATTGTTATAGATCTCATAAATCTACATTCAATTTCGAATTGCTGAGAGTGCAGCGAAATAAAGTCAATAATCTTGTCAAACATGCCCAGACACACTATAATTCACATATACTAACTCAAATCAACGAATGTCGTCCTCTCTGGCGGGAGTTACGCAGGTTGGGTATTATACCCCAAAAACAGAAAAATTCTGCATTCTGTTTTACACTCGATGAATTTAATGACTTCTTTCTGGACACGCTTGAATCATTGGTCAGTGATCTTTCGAATGGTACTGATTCGTTAACAGTCTTGGAGACAATCTCTCCTAATCACCCTTCAGATCATATATTTGATTTAACTCCAATTGATATTGATACGCTCAAGAAATATATATTTAAATTGAAATCTAAGTCAATTGGTTATGACAATATGTCCATTGAAATATATCAGAGAGCATTTCCTGTGCTTAAAAACTTACTTCTTGAGGTAGTTAACAATTCTCTATCATCCTCTTTTCCTGAATGCTGGAAGAAGTCTTTAGTTCTTCCTATAGATAAAAAACCTCGACCTGTTAATTTATCGGACTTCCGTCCTATCTCTTTGCTCTGCTCTCTATCCAAGGTCCTTGAGCGTATTGCATTCGATCAGTTCGTTGAATTTCTTAATCGAAATGATTGTCTCGATGTCTTTCAATCAGGTTTCAGACGCAACCATTCGACACAGACTGTACTTCTGCGACTCGTTGATGATATACGATTGGCAATTGATAATCGAAAAGTGACAATTCTTGTGCTCTTCGACTTTTCAAAAGCTTTCGACCTTGTCAATCACAATATTCTTCTTCATAAACTTAGATCTCTTGGTTGCTCTGAATCTTGTATAATGTGGTTTAAGTCTTATCTTGAGGGTCGTGAACAGGCTGTTGCGAACAATGACCGTCAGTTATCTAATTGGCGTGCCATCCGTTCTGGTGTTCCTCAGGGATCTATACTGGGACCTCTTTTGTTTTCCATTATGATTAATGATATTGGTAGTCAACTCAAGTTTTGTAAACATCTTCTGTATGCTGATGACCTACAAATTTACCATCACTGTAATTCTTATCAGCTTGATATGGCCATCCAAGATGTTCAAATTGATGTTGACATTATCCAGCATTGGGCCAATAGGAATAAATTAAAACTAAATAACACCAAAACCAAATGCATGATTCTAGGTTCCAGTCGGTATATTAATGAAATTGATCTGAATGCGATTCCGAAAATACATCTTGATGGACTTGATATTCCCTACGATACTTCAGTGAGAAACTTGGGAGTCGCGATTGATTCGAGGTTATCTTGGCGGTCCCAGGTTGAGCGTATATCTGCAGAAATCTGGAAGACTCTTCGACAGCTGAGATATAATGATGATTTTCTTAATCGCGATTTGCGGAAGCATCTCATTGTTTCTCTAGTGTTTCCTCACATAGACTACTGTTGTCTTCTCATGACAAATATTACCCAACAATATGAAAATATACTGCAAAAGGTACTGAATGCTTGTGTCAGATTTGTCTGTCGTGTGAGAGTGTCAGATCATATCTCACCTTATTTGAATCAATTGGGTTGGTTATCAATTAAAAACAGACGTCTCTACTTTTTGGGAATTACCACGTACAAAATTCTTGAGGGCAACTGTCCCAGTTACCTAAGTGAAGGCTTTACATTAAGGGATACATTACTTACACGTGTCGTCAGAACTGAACCGAGGCAATTACATGTTCCGTTCGCTAGGACTGAAACTTATAAAAAGTCTTTTATTGTATCCTCTTGTCAATTCTGGAATTCACTCCCATGTTATATTACTGAATCGTCATCCTTACAGATATTTAAGGACAGACTTCATAGTTTACTTCTTCAGCGTCAACGCCTTTTCTGATTCACTATGGTCTATATATTGACATTTTCAATAGTTATTTTTAAACTTAATTGATTGTTTTTTTTCTTCAACAAAAATCTACTCTCTTCAACTGTTTCCTTACACCTTTACACTTTCATTTAATCTACATTTTAATAACTTATTTGTAATTTCATTCGTGACTGATGTCCTACTGCGACAAATAAGTTACCTTTTCTTTTGAGCGTAATCTGCCTTGAATGAGCCAAACTGCCTTGAATGTATATTGTGATTATTATACTTTGTTAAATAATGGTTGTGAAAAGTCATATGGTGAATGATGATATATTTGAGACTTCCTGTATGCAATACGATTATGAAATGAAAACTTATAATTTTGCGTTATACCTGTTTGATATGTAATATGATATATATGTATGAGTGATATTAATTATGCGCTATTTTTCTATGTGATAGATAATTGAGATGTTTATGTAATTGCGAAATTCATTGCGAGAGCGGTTTTATTTTAATACTTTGTACTCAACATATGTCTATTGCTCCAGAGGCCAGTGGCCTAGAGCTCAATAAATTTCATTCATTCATTCTCTCTCTCTCTCTCTCTCTCTCTCTCTCTCTCTCTCTCTC
>JABFPP010000059.1:0-15467 GCA_022817365.1 Mallateleia sp. ZL-2020
GTTTAGTAAGAACCTCGATGTTCTCCTTAAATGTAAAAATATACTTTCATATTTATATAAATCAATGAAAACCAGAAATGCCGATAAAGTAGGAATCCCAGCACTTTGACATCCTCTTAACATTTGAATTCATTAAACATTTGTAACTTCTTAAAAATGAATACTAGAGAAACAAAATTTATTCGAATTAACAAAATTCCTAAATATATACTTATCGAATTAATTACATACAAAAACATGAAAAACAAAATTTCAATATTAAAATGAATATTTCAAACATCATTCCGAATGTATGTTCATGTAACTAAAACATAAATACCTTGGCTGCCCGTTTTTTGTAACGCGAAACCTAACAATACTGCACAATTCACGAATGAGTCAATTCAATTGTCACTGTATTATACTTTAAATTTAAGATCTGAAACAATTAGTGAAATTATTTATTTCTGGCGATATACGGTGTGTAATTTATGTAAATTAATCTCGTATATTTGCATTAAATTTGAAAATTTTGAAATTGATAAATCTACATATATTGTAACTAATAACATATGTTACATATTATTAATTTAATGTAGTTTCGTGTAATACCGATACTTAATATTTATATATAATTTTAACTTTATGATACATATACTAAAACATACCAATTTTGTTATTAAAAGCTAAAATATGAAATTAAGCAACGAAAATTTAAGTTTTCTTGAAATTTTTTATACATAATATGAATAAGATAATTCTTCCTAAAGTTTTATTTTCAAAATATAATTCTTTCCTCGTGTATTATATTGTTTTCAATTATTTAATAAATGTTCAAAAATCGGACAGCCAAGGTATTATGTTTTAGTTACATGAACGTACATTCGGAATGATGTTTGAAATATTTATTTTAACATTGAAATTTTGTCAATTCATGTTTGTGTATGTAATTAATTCGATAAGCATATATTTAGGAATTTTGTTAATTCGAATAAATTTTTTTTCTCTAGTATTTATTTTTAAGAAGTTACAAATGTTTAATGAATTCAAATGTTAATATAGTTAAGGGGATTTCTTACTTACGACACAAGTGAAAATTTTTAGTTTGCCGCCAAAAGTGAATTTTCATTCATATATTTTGAATAAAGTATAAAAAACTTTAGTAATGACCAGTTTTCGATACTTTGTAATATTCCTGAATTTTCGAAATGGTTTTTCTAATTGTTTAAACCTTTTATTAGATGAATATCGAAATCTTGATTCTTCATTTGTTTCGAGGTTAAAATAAATAACAATTAAAACGAGATTTCGGTATTCATCTAATAAAAGATTTAAACAATTAGATTAAATCCATTTAGAAATTTCAGGAATATTACAAAGAATCGAAAATTGGTCATTCCAAAGGTTTTTTTTTATAAACCTTTATTTTTTTATATTTATATTTTATAATTTATTTATTCGAAATATATTAATAAAAATTCACTTTTGGCGGCAAACTAAAAATTTGAACTTGTGTCGTAGGTAAGAAATCCCCTTAAGAATTTAATTATATACCTTTATTTGGAGGCATTTATTTGTAAAAGGTTCTAAGGCATACTTATAAAAATATTTTTGAACAATTAATTTTTGGCTCACTAAATGATTCACATCTTTTTTGAATGGAAATTATGTTGATGTATGTAAAAAAGATATTTGGTAACATATTTTAGAGGCTTTTACCTTTTTAAGATTTTTGTGGGAGCTTTAGCATTAATATATCGTAGGAATATTTTGTTAGGGATGTTTTTTTGAGTCGGGTCATACCTTGACTCGTACTTTTTTTACCTTTTTAAGGTTCTTCTTTTCTACATTCTTTAGAAGTAGAAACAATTTTTAAGTGCCTTTTCTTTTTTTGTTTATTTTTATTTGATAAATATTGTTTAAATGGAGAAAAATTTGCCAATATTTTATGAAATATTTGTATGTGAATATCGCGTAACATATGTCCTCGTATTATTTCCTGCATTACTTCTTCAGAAAGCTTATGTGTAGTCTCGACAGAACAATTATTCATTTTCCGAAATAAATCTTCATTATTTATTTGACGAGTAATTGTTTGATTACAAAGACTAACACTTTTTGATCTTACTTCGTGTTTATTTTCGTTCATAAATTTTTCTTTGTCTATTTTAATTGATTTGGCAGTTTGTTTTGATGTAAATTTAAATGATTCGATTGGACTTTTTAAACAATTTACATTATTAATTGTAGTTGCCATATTTTTTAATGAAACATTAACAACCTTTTTATCGAATACCTTCTTTGATTTTATTTCTTCAACTTTGTTATTATTCGTGTTTATACTTGGTTCAGCTTGTTCATTATTAATATTTACTTGATTTTGTTTGTTTATTTTTGATATTGCAATTTTTGCAGATTTTGAACTGACTTTAGAAGAATTTTTGTGATTCTGTAAATCTTCATTTGTTATAACTTTCAATGCCTTTTTTCGTTGGGTTATATTGTGTTCATTTTGATTCGAAGTGTTTACGTTTTGTTCACTTTTTACTTATTGTAACGTAGGGAAATCGTCATTTGACAAAACGAACTCCTCATCGTGTGGACTATAATGAATCGGAGTAGTTTTCATGACACAAGGAAATAAAGATATATTGTTCGATCTAAACATTTTTTCTAAATGAAATCTCATGGCGCAACGACCATATTCGACGTTTTCTGGTGATAATCCATACAACAAAGAAACTGCATTAGCTATAGCAAATACTCCACAATCTACGCCATTAATTTGCGCCTGAATTTTTGGAAAATGGATTGGTTTTTTTTCGAACGAATAAAATGGATACATTTGTTTCAAAATTGTTGTGTGATGGTCACCTAAAGTTTGTTTGTTTAATGAGTCATAAATATATATGTCATTTCCATCGTAATATGTACAGACCCAATGTCCAAAATCGTAGCTTTTATAATTTGAATAATCAGAGCAGCTAAAGAGAATTTGTATGAGTTTACGATCCTTTGAAATTGGTTGAATTATATCAGGTTCTTGAATATAAAAATTAAACGATAAAGAAATCATTGTATATCCATTGAATTATCTGTAAGAAAAGACCACTGATTAATAAGTATGAAATAATAACTTAAATATTATAATTTAATTTTAATATTTATTGACACGATTTTTAGTATCAGTTTTTATTTTGCTTTAAATATATAAGTAAAGAACTATAAAATATATAGGAAAATATACCCTAACAGTACAGTCCAGTTTTTCCACGTTAATTTTCTGGTGAATCAATGACTGAACGTTGAATCTCCGGAGATTCAATGTGTATGTTCCGGTTGGGATAGTAATGGAAATAATTAATAGCAACAAATAATTACAATAAACATTAAAAGCATACTCTTAAAATGATCGTTTGAGATTCAAAGAAATTGTTTAATACTGAAAGGATTTTCAGTTTAAAATGTCGACAAAACGAATGTCTTCTGAAAATTGAAGGAAAAATCATTTAAAAATTGTAATACATTTAAAAAAATCCAATTTGATTTATATTTTTCACTTCTGCACAATTTCTGTATTTTCAAATGGATACGACATAACTAACAATCATAACTATCGCAACTTCGTTGTATTTTAAGGATAAATCACATATAAACTAGTGTTGTTAATTTCGAGTCTAACTAAACTATCAAATGATGTACGTCGCTATATTTTATCCAACATTTGAACAAATTTCTTCTTAGAATAAATCTTGTGTTTCAAACGATTAGTTTACAAATTTCAAGAGTGAGATAAAAAAGAAAATAATCTTATTAATAGATGAACTTTTTTAAGAGTGAAATAATAATAATTTTGAAAGCTATAACGAATTTATATCATAAAACAATGAAAATAACATTTATATCATTATACTATAAAAACAAATATATTGCACAAACTTTATGTAAACTTTGAATAATTAATTAAAATATAATATTTCATTTAAAGATGTATTTTTAAGACATAGTTGTGCCATTTTGAATTTCAGTTTGTATCTTGAATATTGCTTTGCAAGTATATTTTATAACATTAATTAATGAATATTGAAAAATTTTAAATTACCTAATTAAATCCAAAGATTTCAATTATAGAAGGCACAAAAAATACTGAATTTCCGTTGAATTATCTGTAAGGAAGGACAACTGATTATTAAGTATGAAATAAAAACTTCGATAATGTAAACTATATATTTAAAAAAAATATTAGAATTTAATTTTAATATTTATCGATACACTTTTTAGTTTCATTTTTTAGTTTGTTTTAAATTTATAAATAAAGAACTACAAAATATATGTCCTAACAGAACAGCTCAGTTTTTCCAAATTAATTCCCTAGATAATCAAAATCTGAACGTTAAATCTTTGGAGATTGAATGTGTATATTCTGTTAGCATATATAAATTGGAAACAATTTAATAGTAACAAATAATTGCAAGAAATATTAGGAGTATAATAAAATTGTAGAAGCTATAACGAATTTATATCATAAAGCAATGAAAATAACATTTTTATCATCATTACACTATAAAAACAAATATATTGCACAAACTTTATATAAACTTTGAATAATTAATTAAAATATAATATTTCATTTGAAGATATATTTTTAAGACATAAATGTACCATTTTTAATTTTAGTATGTATCTTGAATATTGTTTTGTAAGTATATTTTATAAGATTAATCAATGAGTATTGAAAATTTTTAAATTACCTAATTAAATCCAAAGATTTCAGTTACAGTAGGCACAGAAAATACTGAATATCCGTTGAATTATCTGTAAGGAAAGACAACTGATTATTAAGTATGAAATAATAACGTAAATAATATAAACTATGTAATTATAAATAGTATTAGAATTTAATTTTAATATTTACTGATAGATTTGAGTTTCAGTTATCCATTTTGTTTTAAATATATAAATAAAGAACTATAAAATATATATTCTCACTGGGAACAGCTCAGTTTTTCCAAATTAATTCCTTGGAGAATCAATGTTTGAACGTCAAATCTTCAGAGATTCAATATGTACATTCTGTTAGGATAGTAATGGAAACAATTTAATAGTACTAAATAATTAATAGTAACAAATAATTACAAGAAATATTAGGAGTATAATAAAATTATAAAAGCTATAATCAATTTATATGGTAAAACCATGAAAATAACATTCATATTATTACACTATGAAAATAAATATATTGTCCAAACTTTATATAAACTTTGTATAAATTGTACATTATTTATGTGTAATTTTGCAATGTATAATTTTGTAAGAATTTTACATAAAATGCAACTGCATTTGCAATAACTCCATAAACAGTCAATCTACATAGTTTAAAAATATGCACAAACGCTTATTATCAAGGTACATTATGTATTATATTAATTAGTTCGTTATTATTAAATTATTATTATTATTGTTAAATTTATATATAGTTTATTTATGAAGTTTATAATAATTGTTGATATAATTTATACCATTATTTATAAATCTTCATAATAAAATTAAATAATATTTCTACATAAATAAAGGTATGAAACTAACTGTAAACAAACTTTTTATTTATTATTTTTTATATTTGTAATAATTTTATGTATTAATATTGTAGCCTGAAGAAGGATTAAATAAAAAGCCGAAACGTAGCTACTACAACAAATTGTTTTTATTTATTTATTTTATAAAAAAAGTTCCTAAACTGACCGAAATTTAATTCTATTAAACATTATTAAAATATATTTATGTTGTTTCTGAAAGAATTGAGATTCATTAATATTTTTTCAAGCGTTTAATACAGATATTTTTCAATTTCCAGGGACCCGTAAAACACGTCGGGCAGGTTTTCAGGAGCGACAAAACAGTTTTATGAGCTTCTTCTATAAGTTAAACTCTTCGCCTCGCGTTTGGGGCAAGTGGAATGCATATGGTCGCAATTACGGAGGTGACCAGGGACATGCTAATAGAAGTAACAAGGAAGGCGGTCAGAAACAAAGAAAGGGTCATGGTGCAAATCAGCATGACGACGTCGAAGATAACATGGACGATTACGATACTGACAGCGACTATTTGGACGATGACGAAAATGACAATTTTGACTACGGTGGTGGTCAAAATAATGGTCAAGGTTTCGGAGGAAATCCGCCAGGACGTGGAGGTGGTGGAACCGCAACTGCTGCATGAGTTGCTTACAATTTTTTTTTTAATAAACGCTAACTAAACAGAGCTGGGCAAAAAATCTTAATTACATTCCTTCAATTACATTTTTAAAACCTCGTAAATTTTTCTTTTTAAAGAATTATGTAATTGTTATCAATAATTTGTATTTAAACTGAAGCATAAATTATGCAGCGCATATAAATGTAAAAAGCTTATATTAATTGGAAGTTGAAAATAAAATGTAATTCAAATGTAATTGAAGGAAGTAATTAATTACATTTCTTTAATTACATTTAACTTACACATAATTATTCACTTATAAATAATATTCATATTATTTTTTCTATATTTGTATACATTACTTAATTTATAGTCTATTTTATACATATATATTATCAGCAATAATTTCATAATTCTTTTAAATGAAAAAGTTATAAGGACTTAGAAATGTAATTGTGTAAGGAATGTATTAGATTTTATGCCCAGCTTTATAACTAAATATAAAAATATTACAAAAAATAAGTAAAACAAGATTGTATTTCTATAATTTTTAACCACTGTATTTTTATAATTTTAATAAATATTTTTCACAATAATAAGTATTTATTTTATCCTAACCGTCATTTTGATCAACAATCAGATTTTGTTGAAAAGAAGATTTTCGTCAGTGTCTAATTAGAGCCACCCATTTTTTAATAATATAAATGTGAAATTAATAAATAAATAATAACATTTTTAATTAAAGTAATACAATTGAACACTACACAGGTGAAAAACAAGGCAAATCACAATAAATTGAAAGAATAGTCGTATTAGTTTTAAATTAATTTCAATTGTGGCCAATAGGAACTGTTAAATAATTACAACTAAAAAAGTCTTAGTTGAAATAATTTATTTAATTTTTGTTTTAGTAAAAATTTTGAGGAACGAACCAAGCATTAACACTGTAATAATTATAATATTAATATGTTAAATAATCTTTGTATTTATTTTTTTTTACATTTGAATATACAAACACTCATATTAAATACAACAATTAAATCTGTATATTTTGAAGTTAGACAGATTTTAAATTAGAAAAAAAATGTTTTGTTATATCTAGAAAATATTTTAATTGTTAAAAATATTGTCAAAATATGTTGTACGACATTTATTTAAGTGTCACAATTAAAATTGATCCGATGAAAATTTAATTAGTATAACATGAAAAATGTATTTAAATATCCAAATTTATTATTTGGACAAAGTAATGCATTTAATGTATAGATCTTCTAATATTCAAAATTTATTATTGACCTATATCATCGTTTAATATTAAATAAAACTGATTCATATTTTCTATGTCAAATGTTAAAAAGTAATAATAAGTGTATCAATTAACTATATCAAGATTTAATGTATCTAGTTTATATCATTGTATTTTAACTATGTGTCATTATATTTTAACTATGTACAAAATAAGTATAGATTGTTTGTAAAATTAGTAATAATTATTTAAAACGAATTCAATTATTCAAAAAATTAAATTACGAGTTTATTCGACAATGATAAATACGATTTCATGTAATTATTAAATTATATTTCATTAATTTCAAATAATACACTAAAATTATTTAATATATTTTAATACATTTAATGACATGAATAAAAACATTTATAATTTGACATAATAAAGTTCTATTTCTTAAAGATATATATTTTTTATAAGAAAAACCTTTATAATTTTAAATATATAATATTTAATTAAATATATTATGTATATTTCGTTATAAAGTACAACAGTTTTTATTAACGTTTCACTTATAAACATTCTTTCCTGAATATAAAATTCACAAACGTGGCCTTTATAATACCTTTGTTCTTCAATTCAACTTAATTCAATTCTTTTTATAACATTATGTACATTTTGAAATTTTCATTGGATGACGTATTTGCCATAGATCTGTAAGTAGACCTGTCCTCATAAATTAGATATTGTCATATTTCAGCAAATTTAAATTAATTTATACAGGTAATAATATTTTTACCTACAAATTTAAGTTATTATAATGTGATATATGTTGAGAAAATATTGAATTTTAATTACAAATAAAATATATCTAACGAACAATTTTCTATGTCAAAAATTTGATAATTTTTATAAATTATTACTTTAACTCAACAATTAATTAATACCAAAATTAAGAAGAAAAAAGGTGAAATGAAAAGTTAAAACTCTCATGTTAGTTTGTGAAATTTTGATATTTAATATTTTATCTGTTCCAAAATATATTTTCACTGATATCTTTTATTGCAACTTAAATCTTAAATAAAAGTGTTAAAATTGTTAAATGGTATAAGTCCCGTATTTGTAAAATAAGTGGAAATATAGTGATAAAATGAAGTTTTCGCAAAATAAAAATTTTATTAAAAATTAGTCAATATGTATGTTTGCATTATGTATGTTTGCGATAGGACGTGGAGATGGTGGCACCGCAACTGCTGCATGAGTTGCTCTTAATAATTAAAAATTTATTATCGACCTATATTATCGTTTAATTTTAAGCAAAATTGATTCATATTTTCTATGTCAAATGTTAAAAAGTAATAATAAATGAATTAATTGTATCAAGAATTTTACCAATGTAGATAAATATTAAATTACATGTAAAATACGCAAGCAATAATTTTACCTTTGAAAAACAAGACTTGGCCTGCTAACTGGGATTATAACCTGTAAAAGAAAAGAAAAAATACACAAAGAAATATGCTTATAAAAATAGATATGAGACTACAATACAAACAATTATATTTATAATAAACACATATTATAATAAACAATGTTAAACTTATCTGATTCTGAGTCCAGTGTCATTTTTTGTTCGATTTAAAAAATGAGCACGTACAAGACGCGAGCACATATAACGCGACGTGTTTTTTATATGCATCGAGTTGAATGCGATGATTCTCTGAGCGCGTCCATAGCAGAGTTTATAACAATGTTCAAAGAAAGTGTCGTATGCGACGTCGATACATTTCAATAATACGGCTCACACTCTCGCGCTCGATGATGATGACAGTTTTCGTCAGTAGCATATAAACATGCTTTTGACATCAGTTGTTTTACTTTTCGGGAATCGAGACAATTATAAATTAAACATACTTTTGACTCCAGTTGTTTGCCTATTCTCGTACATAGGAGAACAATATGGCCGCATAAGCATGATGAAAAAAAATTAAAATTGTGATGAACAATTTGTAGAACAACGAAAGTACTTCACTGAATGGAATGAAACTTTCAGGAAATAAAGCCTTCGTCAAAAAATGAATATTCATATGTGTCTGGGAACAGATCAATGTGATTTAATGTTATAAAAAAGGCGGCAAAGATGCGAAGTGACAGGTTTTGCTCAGAATTTCAGTAAATAAGTCACGTAGCGCTCGACTTTAATATTGTCATTTATGGCGGGAAATTTGAAAGTTTAAATTTATAAAACATCTTGGCTCGTCGAGTCACTATCGTGACTCTTGATTGTCACACAAATGAAGTAAATATTTTATAATAAATATATTTATAAAAATAAAATAACATTTATAAATAAATCATTTATGAACATACTAATTAAATATTTGCAAATAACTAAATACTTTTTAATAAATAAAGAAATGCGTTTAATAAATAAATAAATTGTTTACCTATTAAATCAATAATTATGATTTAACTTCAATGAAATTACATTTAATGTCTTGTTGAATTTGTAAAATATTTTAAAATGAACAAATAATGGTAAGGAAAATAATTGTTGCCACACATATATAATCAATTTAAAAAAAATATACACAAACGCCAAAGTACAATTATTATTATAAAACAATTATAAATGTTTTACATTTTTTAAGTAGTGAACAATAAAATTTCACTCTTTAAGAACTGTTTTGTTCTGTTGAAAAATTATTCGTTTTTTCATTAATATGTAGTGAATATTTTAATGGTTTTTATTTTAAAGAATAGTTTTTTATTCATTAAATAAAATTTAGTTACAAAAAGTTCAACTAATTTATTAATAATTTATAATAACTGAAATATATAATTTTGATTTACCAGAAATTGTTTATTTACCTAGAAAGATGTATTACATTACAAAATATTTTTATTTTATTATAATTAATTCAAATATTGTATATTCTAGTGCTTAAAAACTGTTTATCTTTTCAAAATTAATATTTTTGTATAACTAAATAATTTTTAGAATCCCAATACACATATTATTTTAATAAATTTTAATAAAAGAAAATTATTATAAAATTTAATACATATTTTTTGACAAAAGAAGCAATTTAAAAAATGACATTCCTGATTCATTAATTAAACATTGCTAAGAAATTGTTACTTAGCGAATGAAAAATTATTTCTAATTAATAAAATATTATTAAAAAATTAACGATACATTCTTTCGCAAATAAATTATATCTGGAAACTGCAAACAAATTTTGTTAAATAAAATATTATTCTCTACTTCTAAATGAACGCCCCACGATATATATCGAATCAGTTCGAATTTCGAAATGTGGCAACGTCTATAACTTCCTGCACGGAGAGTTGAGCGTGGCACTGGCTGAGTGACTGATACAGTGCCATATAGTCGTACATGGAGTTTGACATTTTCTCAGTTTGACAGTTCGCATTTTCACGAACTCTTTAAAAAAAATTCCATCCTTCACTTTCTCGTTGGAAACATTCCGTGTAGGAGAAGGTTGGATAGATGGATAGAGAGAAAATGTCAAACTCCATGTATACATTTAATTTCTGTTTCGTACAAAATCACGTAACATTAAATAACATATTAAGTTTTAACAAACATTTTGTAATATTCCCTTTATTTTAATTTTGCTTTCATTTTCTTCATTCACCGTTAAATTTTGTCTTCTCATAACGAGGGAAAGTTAAAGTAAATTTGAAGTACAGTTAAAGTAAAGTTAAGGTAATGATAAAGTATAGATAAAGTAAAGATAAAGTACAAACAAAGTAAATAAAAAATTTAATAAAATAAAAATAAAAATAATGTAAAGTTAAAGTAAAGTTAAAATAAAGAAAATATAAAGTTAAAGTAAAATCAAAATAAAGATAAAATAGATTTAAAATAGAGAGAGAGTAAAAGTAAGGAAAAGAAGAAACGGAATACCGCTCCTGTCTGGATTTATAGAACCTTGAATCTCTTAAATGGTTAACAATTTTTATACGCGGTGGGTTTTTTAACTTGTGACAAAAAGGTATCTCGAAAACTACGCATCGGATCAGAAGAAATTACAAATAAAATTTGTTTGTTTGGTAGGAGATTATCTAATTTTGTCAATCTCGACTCTCCTCCCTCGGCCCGTCGGGTGGAATGCGGGGCAACATTGAAATCTGAAATGGGAACCCCTATTTTTTATTGCAGATTTAGACAGTACATCTTAAAATACATAACTTTTATTCCGCATCCAATTAAAAAATTGACAAGAACAAAAAATTAATATCTTTAAGTAATGTATTTAATGATTGTGTAACAAAACCTCCGTCAATTTTAATCAGGAAACATAATTTTGATCATATTCAATAGATTACTTTAAAATATTAAACCTTTATTCTCATCAATTTTTAACGGGATGCATATTTTCCGAATAATTGCGGTGTAAAGCCATAATAATTGAAATATTAAAATGTTTTAATATTTCAATTAAATTTTGAAGTATAAAAATAAATTTTGAAATTATAACTTTTTTGACAAAATGGTTCGAAAAATAGTTATATACTTTTTTACGTTCTATCCGAATATACAATAAAAAATAGGGGTTCCCGTTTCAGATTTCAATGTTGCCCCACACTCCACCCTAGGGGGAGGGGGGAGGGGGGTCGCGATTGATATCATTAGATAAGCCCCTTCCAGACAAACAAATTTTATTTACAACTTTTTTTGATCCGATGCTTATTTTTCGAGATTATTACATTTTATGATGATGGTCTTCCCGAGTTATGTGGGACTCCATCCGAAGACAATACCCACTAAAACTCCACCTCCAATTACGCCTTTACGAGGCGGCAACGAATCACGTTTTCACGTCGTCCTCCCTGGTGGTCTTCCTCTTCTTCTTCTTGCCGATGGAGCCGTTGATCTCATGAAGGTTGAATATACCATCAGTCCTCCGATGAGAGTTCTAGTGGATATAACCTTCAGGTGGCGTTTCTTGATGATTCCAAGTCGTAGTAGAGAGTTCACGGACTCTGGACTCCAAATACCGCGCCATGTTAGCGTTGCCGAAGTAAATTCCACTTCGCTGCTTCGAGTAATCTCTTGGATGGTTCGTGTAATGCCCGGTATTCCCTCATAGTAGGTCTTCTTACGTTGGTGAGCTTCTGCAAGGTTCTGCTGTTCTCCAATGATTTGGACATCAACGACTACGGATTTACCGTTTCTTGTGAATATTAGATCAGGCTTCCGTAGACCGTTCTGCGTCTGTAATCTTGGCTCGACCAATACTGACGTTTCATCGGGTGTCGTCTTCTTCAGATATTTGACTAGATCATCGTGTCGGCGAACTCTCACATCATGTGTTCTCTCGCATATCTGTAGTACATGGTTTAGCGTCTCGATATTGCTACAACCTGCTCGACACATCCGGTCATATTCTCTACCTCTGCTAGATCTCGATTTTGTAGGCAAGGCATTGATGCGCAATCTAGAACAATTAATAAAATCTCTCCCTGTCAAGAATCTGGTCGGTTCTTGAACCCATAAGTGTTGTCCAGGTGTTTTGGACGAGAGTTTTAAGGCTGAACCGTCAACTGACGCATATAGTTTCTTAGCCAAGTATTTTTGTATCTTCTGCTTTGAATCTAGAGTTAGATTGTCGACTCTTAAGCGCCGCCTGGCTTTTTCAATCTCTTCATTGATTGATTCGATCGCCGTGTCATTTCCATTTCCATGGATGAGACTTAGGTGTTTTAGACGTGCAAGTCTAATTTGTGGGGCGCTATATCTCAAACATGTTATCCCCAATCCTCCGTCGCCTACACTGGCATGAATGTATGCATTTGATACATCATGGTGTAATCTGCACCATTTCCTTACTGCCTGTCTTGATATCTTATCTAATTTATTTAAGATGCCTATATTTATGTCGCCTAATACCAACTGGTGGCATAGCGATGGTAAAATCACTGTTCGTAATCCGAACAGTCGTTGTTGCGGTTTAAGAGGCGCCTTTGTTAAGGTATCAATGCTGTTTTGTAGAAACTCCCTTGGATTGGACATCATCCTTCCTTCGGCAGAAAATTTAATACCAAGGTAGGTGAAAGTATCCTCTCTTGATAACTGAGGAATTGCTTGGTTTCCGATTTTGAAGGCAGATCTTGATGTAACAACAACCGATTTCTTTTCTTTTGGTACGTTCTCTATTGAGATAGAGAAGCACTTTGCTGGGTTGGTTGTTAACCCACATGATTCCAGAAATGAGGTTGTATCCTGAAGAGTGCGCTGTAGGCCTCTCTTAGTAGTTGCGAAGATCATGAGATCATCCGCAAAAGCTGTCGCATTAAGGTTCATCTCACCCATGCGAACTCCAATTTCGTCCGGTATATTTTTCAGCGCTTCGTCGATCACTAAGAGGAATAAAACGGGAGAGAGAGGGTCTCCCTGTTTCACTCCTCGCATTGGTCTAAATTCTTGAGAAACTTCGCTAAGGAACACTAATTGTGTTTTCGATGTTTCATATACAAATTCCATGTATTTAACGAAGTGCTCTGGTAGGCCTTTGTGTCTCATGATTTTAAACAATGCTGCATGCGAGACTGAGTCGAAGGCTTTGGCAATGTCCATGGAGACCATGTGCAATTGCTTAAAGGTTCTACGAACTCGTTTGAGTACAAAATCGAGCAAAAATACATTTGTCGAAGTACCATCGCAATTTTGGAAGGCTGTTTGGCGAGGGTCTATGTTTGCCATCTTCAGAAGTCTATTGGCGAGAACTTTATGAAAAAGTCGCGCCAAAGTTGACGTAACTGTAATTGGACGAAAGTCTTGCGGGCTTCTGCTATCCTCTTTCTTAGGTATAAGAACTGTCTTTGCTTTCAAAAACCTTTCCGGTATCCTTCCTGTCCATAGTAATATATTTAAAATCATAAGCATGATTTGTTTTGGGATTTTCTCAAGGTCAATGACTTTGATCCCATCTGGACCAGGAGCTGAGTTCCTTGGTAGCTTGGCGTTTTTGATTTCGTCAATGGTTATAGGTTTGAGTATGTCCGTTCCATTATCCAATCTATTACACCTCAGCTGGTCTGGTGTGCGCTTTTCTTCACTTGTCATAAGCGAAGACCAATATCGAAATAGATCTTCATTGTTTATGTCTTGCTGTACTCTATTATTTTTGAGGATTGATCGCAAACATCGGTTTGGATTTTTCCTCCAAAGATCCTGAACTTTTGCATACTCAGCACGTCGCTGTTGTCTTCTAGTATGGAAAGTACGCTGGTTATTAATGCGCCTATAATTCTGTCGACTATGTGAACGAAATAATCTATTCAAAAAGAAAGATAGTTCGTCACTGACTTCGACTTCAGATTTGCCATGTAGAGAACGTGCTATATTAACCAGTGACTGAATCTCAGGATCATCAGAATCATTACGAATAGTGGATAAGAATTGTTCAATTTCAGTCTTCCAATTATCATATTGTGCTGAAATATTCTCGTTAACGGTTGACTCCGGAGAATCCGAACCAATTGAATTTTCCAATTGCAGGATATAATCCTGAACTAGCTGTTTATATGCAACTTGTCTTCTTTTGCCTTTAATTGATTCATCAAAGCGATCAGGAAAGAACTCAATCAATGCTAAGTTCATAAACCTGGTGCCCCTTAAAGATAGCTCCGCTTCTTTCTTCGCCATTATTCGAACTTCCTCTTCTGTCCATCTAACTTTAATTGCGTCCTTCTTGTTCACTTCATCATACCAAGCCTTATGTTTCCTTTGCTCGTGAACTCCCCTTCCGATCTTCGAATCAAAATTTGCGTTACAGTTCGGGGCTCGACAATAATAAGGAGGAGACTCCTCAAGCCGAACGCCGCGACGACTAGTTGGAATGGTAGTGCCAGAGGGCATACCGTGTTGCAAGTTACTTGCTTCCGAGGCTTGGCTTTCTTGAACAGGACCAACTATTTCTTTGCCTATCAGGGCTGGTAACCCTTTGATAGGCGCAACCATTCACGCTTTTAACTCAGTGAGGTGGGACCAACTATACAAGATAGAGCGTGACCTGGATTTTCTGGAACTCAC
>JABFPP010000060.1:0-15444 GCA_022817365.1 Mallateleia sp. ZL-2020
GGGACGGATAGTATGCTTAATTGATTAATTGAGCATAAGGTAGTTGTACCGATTATCGACACTTTAACAGTTATGCACGTCTTTTAAACTGCAATGGCAATCATATTTATTTGTATTTTTAACGCGAATAGGTGTGAAACGATAAATAAATATATGAAAAATAATTCTAGCTCATTAAAACATCTCGATAAAGCAAGTTTAATTATATATTTAAGAATATGTTTGACAAAACCTAGGTGTGTCAGTCATCGACATTTTTTTATACGTAATGTATGGTGCCAGTTATCGAACATGCTATGTGCTAGTTATCGACACGTTAAATTATAGATGAAGGAATGTTAATTTTATAAGGATAATAATGTTCAATAATTAGTAACATTTTATATTCAATTTAATGTATACTAAGAAAAAAGTTGTAAGAAATATTACTTTAACGGTTTGAAAAAATACCATATTTTATTACAAGTAAGGATAATAAAAAAATAACAAATTGAAAAACTTGATATATTAAGTAAACGTTACAATTCATGTATGTACTTTTAATATTATGTACTTTTCACATTATTTTGCGCGTTTAATGGACATTATTTTTTAATACTTTTTGTCATCCAAAAACAGAGGATAGTATAGAAAGGATATCATTACAAATATTACTACTTATATATAATTTTATTTCCTCCAACCTCAATTCTGGTGACGGTGAAATTTATTTACTCACTAAGACAAACTAAGTGTCGATAGCCGAAACACCCTTAGTTCCTCTATCGACATATGTATTTATTAACTAACTAAAACATTTTTGTCTCTTTTTGATTACTAGTAAACAAAATTCAAGATTATAGCTATAAATTGATTAATGTTTTATACTTCTTTATACTAATTTATTCTTATTTATGCCAAATTCAAAATATGCATGTACTGTATGTCAAGTGGTATGAATGACAGTTATTCACGAAGGACATTCTCATGGAGTTCTATTATTTTTGATATCCTAGATGTATCTAGGATGTGTTTTGGATATGTATGCTTACATGCAGGGTGCGCCTAATGCACCAGATCGATTAATAGAACATCCTCGAGGAATTTTCTTATTTTTGATATATTCGATTTACCTACGTGGTGTTTTGGGTTACACCCAGGGAAAATTTAATGATAAATGTTGTATTAAAGGAGTATCTGCAGATGATTAGTGATAGCATTACAAATGCGTTACAAATGCAATATTAAAACAGGAAAATTTTAGATTCACACCAATGATTCATGTAATGAAAAAAAAGTTGGCCAAGAAACTCTGAAGATATTTATTTAATAATTTTAGAAAAATGTTTACGACGAAAATAGTTTTATGAAAATGAATAACTTTTTAATTCGTTTAAAACAAAAAAAAATGATATCTGTCCCCCCTTCCCCCAAAAACAATGATATTATAAAAGGATCGGCAAAATTTTTTTCTTATCTTATTTTTTTCTTATCCTAAAGATATATAAAATATATCTTTTAACTGACATACGACATCCTAAAATATATATACTCCATCCAGAAAGATGTTCTGTCCATAAAAAAATAACTGATATCATGGAAGGCAAGAATTTGAAAATCAAATTTCTCTCTAAAAAGTTGTATCCATTTTCAAAATGATATATCCATAGAATTATATAGACAAACTAGAACCATATACAAAAAATTTCATACCAGTCTTATTGTCATTAATTGTCCGATTACAATATACATAGTTTCATTTTTACTATGTAACTTCTTCGTTATTACAAATCCATTATTAAAAATATCGTTATCTGATACAGTTGGATGTACAGTGTACATAATAACTCTTATATGGTTTTCTCAGTGTAAAGACGTTTATCTTCTATTCTAATAATTCTAAAATGTTGTTATTTTACTTATAAAATATATTTTCTAACTTTTTCCCTCTTATAAAAACGGGCCGGCAAGTTTTTAGCTTTTTCAATAATTTATTTATTATACATGATTCTAGTTTGTTTATATAATTCTATGGACATATCATTTTAAAAATGAATATAACCTTTGTGACGTTACTGCCTATCTCTCAAAATTCAGGTGTTGGATTTTCAGTAGCAAAAATTCCTCTTGCAATGTCGCGTCGCATTTCTCGAGAAACGTTGTACGTTAAGAAGCTGAATCGGTTGAAATTCCTTTTATAGATGACAAGAATTATAATGTCACTATAACCATCAAACTTATGGATATATCTAGTGGGTGTTCTTGAATGATCAACCATTTATATAGCTTTTCTGTTAACTTTTATTGAATCATAATTTTGTACAAGACTGGCGATGAAATACACTCAGATTGTTCTCGCATTAACACTTATTTACACAACGATAATTAGTAATTCTATAACTACGATAATCAGTAATTTTATAACTATGTCGATGGACTGGTCAGTGCGCATAAATAAAGTTTGTTGTTATAAAGTAATGAAAGCTATTATTTATAGTGCCATGAAACAGCTGGACTTGCCAGTGTCGCGTAGCATAAAAAAAAATTTATCCAGAAATATCATATAATTTTTTAATATTTTTAAGGTGCCATGAAGCAACTGGACTAGCCAGCGCCGCGTAGCATAAAAAAAAATTTTGCTTATTGTAATATATGAAAGCTATTCGAGTGTTTCTTCGCCGTCGATTTCTCCAGTGTCTTCCGCTTGGGATGTCCGTCTTCCCTTTGGGATCCTTTCTCGTGGTCGACCGCCGCTCAACTGATGCCGAACTGCTTCCCTCGCCGACTTATATAGTCGCCGCCGGCCGTGGACAGCGCTCGCTATCCCCTCCCTCGCAAATGGCCCAGTCAGATGCGAGTCCTGTTCAATTGTAGAATTCATGGAAAAGATGTGCGCGTGCATTGATTTCGCAATGTCGCGTAATATAATGTTTGTATTGTGACGCAGTGGCGTCACAACGTCCCCCTGAAATGAAATGAATTACAATAATTTATTTTATTTCCACAATAGTCCATAAAAGTTTTTTTTTTTTTTTTTTATGGAGCGTAGTGGTAGCACGCTACCAACAAGTGGCCCCTTTGAACCTGCAGATCTATATTTTTATTTATTTATTAAATTATACATAAATACAATAGTTATAACAATAATCAACATTTAATAGTTTTAATAATTATTTATGTCGAAGTTTCGAAGCTCTTCCAGGGCTAAGCGCTTATTTGCTTCCTCTCGTAGTTGTTGTCGTTTCCATTGATCCATTTTCTTTTCGTGGTCCCTCATCTCCAGTACTTCCGTCCGTTTTAACTGATCCACCTCTTGTCTTTTTTTTGATCGGTGTTTCTGCAGTATCACTCGATTTTCTTTTTGTATCTCCTTCAACTCTCGTTCTCTGGGTCCTAGTTGCATTCTTTTCACTCGATACTCAATGGGTTTCCTCCATTCAGTTCCCAAACGAATAAATTGACTTTCTGGAGGTACCCTAAGTATTGACCTTACCTTAGGCCGTTTTTTATCTTCCCCACAAAGCTCCTCCTGGGTCTGGTGATCAATATTTATTTCCAATACATCCTCGATCGTGGAGGCTTCTCTCACTGGCGAAGTTTGCGTTCTCTTTGTCCTTTTCTCTTTTTCCATAGTTTGGGTAGACTTGCCCACTATTTTGAACTTACTCCAGGCTGGGAAATATCTTCCTGGACATCTCAGTACTCCAAGATTACGAGAGATACTACCCGAATCTCCATCGGTCTGGGTATATCCATCTGAGATGGCACATTCGCACGAACGGTATTGTGTTCCCACGGAAGGCATTTCTGCAAGTGCTATTGTTACAGTAATTAGCATATCATTATATACTCTTTTGACTAATCGTAATTGGGTTAAAATTAGGGGTGGGGGAGACGTTTACGGGTGGTTGATCGCGCTGCGTTCGACCAATTACTGATTATCTTTTTGTTTATAAGTTTTTATGTCTTGAATATGAAACATACCGCGTTCTATTTTGTTAACTGGGTTTTCTAAAATATACGTCCCATCCCTAACTTTTTTTTTTGATTCGATATGGACCCTCCCATAGTGCCATGAATTTTGCTATTTGTTTAGCTTCTAAATTACTCACGTTATTTGCTCTTACAAGTACGAGATCGCCTTCTACAAATTTACTGAATTTGTGAGCTTTGTTGAAGCGATCGGCTCTCAATTTTCCTTTTTCACGGATTCTTTTCTTTACCAATTCTAATTTCTCTTCATATGTTATATCGTCCTCATATTTTTCATCAGATTGAAACCATTTCTTCCAAACCCTTGTTGGTTTCTGATTCATGTGAATTTCCACCGGGCAAAATTCAGTTGTGTCATGAACAACTTCATTTAGACAAGTTTCCACATCTGCTAAGTACTTGCACCAGGAAGTATGTTTATCCGCAACAAACGTTCTAAAAAGCCTGGACATAGTACTATTTGTCCGTTCCACAATATTTCCCTGTGGGTGTCTAACCGATGTAAAAACTAACCTAATGTTTTCCTGTCGTAATTTTTCAATCCACGCTTTCGCCGTGAACTGAGTACCCTGGTCACATAGAATTTTGTCTGGTTTACCATATCTGGGTATGTAGTCTTCAAAAATTCGCTTGATCGTTATTTGCGTAGTCGCTTTTTTCAAAGCATACAATTTTACAAATTTACTAAATGCATCAATCGTTACTAATACATATTTGGCTCCTCCAATAGATGTAGGTAACGGTCCGTAATAATCTATGGATAAAATCTCATTCTTCTTCTGGGGTGTAATATTATGCATTTCCACATAGTTTGTAGAGTTATTAATTTTTACCCGTTGACAAATATCACAAGCAGCTAATGTTTTCCGAATCGTTCTATGAAATTTAGGAAAGTAAAAATCTTCTTGTAATAAATGTGAGCACTTCTTTGCTCCCACATGTCCATATAATTTGTGACTCTCTTCAATTAATTCGTTAATCAATTGTTTTGGTATACAAACTTTCCATCCCTTATTTGTTAATTTATATAGAATTCCCGACTCTAGTTTATAAGTTTCCGTATATTTATCTATGTTTGCAATTTTATCTTGTAATTCTTCGTCCTTGTTCTGTTGTATTCTAATATTTTTTAATTTTTTCTCTAAATCCTTAGATAATTCCCTAGTTAATTTATATAGAATTATGTCGCTTTCACTATTTGTTTTTATTTTATCTTGTCTTGACAAGATATCTGCTACTACATTCTCTTTTCCGGGGCAATATTCAATTTCAAAATCGTAATCCTGGATGGATAGTATCCATCTTGTAAGTCTTGAATTTACCAATTTGCAAGACTTTAAAAAGGTTAGTGCCTTGTGATCTGTCAAAATCTTTATTTTAGCCCCTAGAAGATATGTACGGAACTTTTGTAAGGCCCAGACAATAGCTAGGAGTTCCTTTTCAGTGGTAAAGTATGTTAATTGACTTCCCTTTAACGTACAACTTGCGAAAGAAATTACTTCGTCTTCCCCTCTTTCATTCTTTTGATAAAGAACTGCTCCCAGTGCGTAATTACTTGCGTCGGTTTGTAAATAATATTTTTCGTTTGGGTTAGGATACTGTAATATGACGGACTCACAAAACAAATCTTTGACTCGATTAAACGCGTCTTCCTTAGTACTATCCCATTTCCATTTTACGCCCTTTTTTAGTAGTTCTAGTAAGGGGACTGTCTCGTGAGCGTGTCGATTGGTAAATTTCGAGTAAAAGTTTATCAAACCCAGGAAACCGCGAAGTTGCTTGATATTTTTGGGTCTCTGGAAATTTTTTATTGCATCCACTTTTTCTTTATCCGGTTTGATACCTTTGGTTGTAACCACATGACCTAAAAATTTTGTTTCCTCCTTTGCAAGTTTTGATTTATTGAAATTAATAGTCATTCCTTTTTCACGAAACCTAAGAAACATTTCTTCCAATTGTTCAAGGTGTTCGTCTAATGATTCAGAAACACATAAGATATCGTCAACAAAATTTATAATATGATCTCCCATTCTATTCAATACTTTATCTAAACCTCTCACTAGAGCTGCAGTACTTGTTTTTAGTCCAAACGGAACGACATTAAATTCGTAACATTTACCTTTATGCAGAAACGCGGTGAATTTCTTCGATTCAGATTCAAGAGGGATTTGCCAAAAACTAGATGTCAGATCAAAACTAGACATTATTTTTACATTTCTGCATCTTTGAAATAGAACATCGATGGGCTCAGTCCCTTCATGATCACTTTTCATCAAGTCGTTTAATTTTCTAGCATCTATGCACAATCTAACTTCACCATCATTTTTTTGAACTATCACCAATGGATTTATATATGGACTATCGGATCTTTGAATGATTCCCAATTCAAGCATTCTCTCTATCTCTTTATCTACTTTATCGCGATATTTAATTGGTATTGGGTACGTACGACTATTAAAACTCTTTGCATCGTCTATAATTAATTTATGTTCGTAATTCCCAATCCTGCCCGGACTTTCACTAAAGATGTCTCTATAGTTCCAAATCACGTTTACAAATCTCTCTTTTTCTTCCTCGGATAATTTTGCCTCCTTTACTTTCTCCCAGATCTCATTTTTACTTATTTTAACTCTCTCCTCAGTCTTTTTTATTTCTCTAATCTCCACATCTTCCTCTTCCTCATTACTTATCACAATATCGAGTTTCTCAACTCCTAAATTTTCCTCTAATTTAAACGTAAAGACATCTTTATCAAAATCTATGCAGGACTTAAGATCTTTTAATAAGTCAACTCCGATAATGCAGTTGCTATTCAGTTTAGGTATTATTATAACCACGCAGTCCACTCGATAGTCACCAATTTGTACTTCCGCAAAGATTTGAGCTTTTATTTTAATAGGCCTGCCACCCGTCGCGACTCTTACAGAGATCCCGGAAATCGGTAACGAGGCGCAATTTCTCAGTTTATCTATGTTTTGGTTGTAAAATTCTTCTGAAATACAGGTTATTTCGCTTCCTGTATCAATTAATGCGTCTGTCTCAATTTGTTCAATTTTAATTTTAACTCTTGGACTCTTTATCTTCAGATTGTTCTTACTCTTCTCGAAATTCTCTTTCTCTAAGTTGCATACTTCTTTAACAATTTTATGTGTCTGCTCCGTCGACTTTTGTGGATCGTCACCAACATGATTCAGATTCAATATCTTATTGCTGCAACCCTCATATTCCCTATCTGATTCTTGCTCTCCTTTCTTTTCCTTAATTTCTGCTATCTTAACTTTTTCTACCTCTTCATTTAACTTGATTTCTTTTTCATTATCTGTCTCCCTCTTTTGAACCTGTGCTGGCATCAATTTTTCGCCAGTTACAATCGAATCATGTTTATTTCTTAAGTCATCTGGATGACACATAAATCTTGTCTCCACATGCGTACCACCCTCCAAATTCTCAAGATACTTGTTTGTTTGGATTGATGGTACGCGCTTTAGGCGTTTCCCTGATTACTAACAAATGGATTGTTAGAAGGTTCATCTGCCTCAACTTGCAATGCATTTATATTTTGCTGCCTGTTGTTTGCTTGTCCCCCTTGCCGATAGTCTCGTGCATTTTGCGGATTGTTACCTTCATGCCTATTTCGTGGATTATTTCCATTTCTCATTTGATTATGGTTATTATTTGATTGTCCCGAGTGTTGATTTGAATAATGATTTTGATTATCGCAACGATCATGATTTGTTCCCAGTTGATCCATTGCATCTAATAAGGTAATCAATTCATCTAAATTTCGAATTCCTCGCATAATGATGGCCGCGCGGATATCGTCTGAAAAGTGCCGG
The DNA here is from genome assembly GCA_022817365.1 of Mallateleia sp. ZL-2020. NCBI lineage: Eukaryota > Metazoa > Arthropoda > Insecta > Hymenoptera > Scelionidae > Mallateleia > Mallateleia sp. ZL-2020. Next base: position 7,809 of record JABFPP010000060.1, read on the forward strand.
CTTAATTTTTTGATGATCTCCTCATCCTCCATTGGAGGTTCTAGATCTTTTGCATTTCCAAAAATGGCAACCGCGTAATCAGCCCGTGACAATCTTCCGTTCATTTGATAACGCCCGAATTCTATTTTACTTTTTATTTTGTACTGAATATCTTCATTCCAGTATCTTCGAAGAAATCTTTCTTTAAAACTGTTTAAGGTAATTTGTCTGGGTTTTGTCAGTACCCACCATTCCTTGGCGTGATCTTTCAAGCATAAATCTATTATGAATTCTAAGTCACGCTCAGTTCCCCTAACACCCTTAAAAAATAAGTCAAATTCACGAATGAATTTCGTAGGCTTATCTCTGCCTGATCCATCAAACGTCGGAGCTTTTAATTTTGGTAGGAAATAATTGTTTTCTACCATTTGCCCGTTATTTCTCATGTTTTCCTGTAGATCGTTTTGATTGTTTCGCAAATCATCGATAAGACGTCTATTTTCTACATATTTCCGATCTAAATTGTCACAAATTTGAGACATTGCCAAATACCCTTGCGCCGTTTGCGCTAATCTGCCTTCCACATCTTCAAGATAATTGTCTACTTCTCTTGAACGATTTGTATGTCGTTTATTAATCTCGTTAATTTCTTTTTCTAATGTGGATTCCATCATTATTTGGTTTGTCTCAATTTTTCGAGATAAAATATCTACTTTTTCATGACAATCTGCGATTGTTTCGTCTTGCTGTTTTGATTTTCCTAGCAACTCTCTAAACATTTTCTGAATCACTTCCAACTGTTTAGAAATGTCTGTTTTTTCTGAAATTTCAGTTTGAGAGCTATTTTTTTCAGCTTCTCGTAATTCTTCTGCTAATGACTTAGCACCCTTTTCTTCATGACTTGTCATATTTCTCGTTTTGACATTTGTTTTCGACATTTTCGTTTATTTTATTTCACCCCCTCAATTTTAAAATTTCTAATATGCTAATCCAATCTGAGTGATTCGAATCGCCAGCCCCACGTTGTGACGCCAGTTGTGACGTTACTGCCTATCTCTCAAAATTCAGGTGTTGGATTTTCAGTAGCAAAAATTCCTCTTGCAATGTCGCGTCGCATTTCTCGAGAAACGTTGTACGTTAAGAAGCTGAATCGGTTGAAATTCCTTTTATAGATGACAAGAATTATAATGTCACTATAACCATCAAACTTATGGATATATCTAGTGGGTGTTCTTGAATGATCAACCATTTATATAGCTTTTCTGTTAACTTTTATTGAATCATAATTTTGTACAAGACTGGCGATGAAATACACTCAGATTGTTCTCGCATTAACACTTATTTACACAACGATAATTAGTAATTCTATAACTACGATAATCAGTAATTTTATAACTATGTCGATGGACTGGTCAGTGCGCATAAATAAAGTTTATTATTATAAAATAATGAAAGCTATTATTTATAGTGCCATGAAACAGCTGGACTTGCCAGTGTCGCGTAGCATAAAAAAAAATTTATCCAGAAATATCATATAATTTTTTAATATTTTTAAGGTGCCATGAAGCAACTGGACTAGCCAGCGCCGCGTAGTATAAAAAAAAAATTTTGCTTATTGTAATATATGAAAGCTATTCGAGTGTTTCTTCGCCGTCGATTTCTCCAGTGTCTTCCGCTTGGGATGTCCGTCTTCCCTTTGGGATCCTTTCTCGTGGTCGACCGCCGCTCAACTGATGCCGAACTTTTTTACTTTTTAAATATCTTTATTTTGTTTTACTGGTAAATTACAATTATTTACATTTACGTTTTCTTGAATCGTTATTAGTTCCGGGTACACGAGTATCTTAACCTAATTACTTGTTTTAGTCAGTCTTCTTGATTTAAATTTACATACTGGCGATCTTCATTTATAAGGAAAAATATAGTTAGTAAAAAACCTTTAATCTACGTTGTCAACAATAACATAACATAAACTCTATAATTAAAACAGAAATAAATGGCTCTGACGAGTGTGGTGATTACAATTAGTATGTCAGTTTGTATTTAATTGTGTAAGGTATCACATTTTTCTGAGGCAACTTAACAGTTCCTTCCCTAAGTAGTGAGACATGAAAATCATTGGCTCTTTTAAAAATTGCGTCTTGAAGCATTACAATACGCGCGTTATCGTGCAGGTCTGTGATTCTGGTGGCACGTCTCATACATAGTGCCAAACGCAGGCACTTATTTTGAATCGTTTGCAAACTATCTATATGGCTTGTTGCAACAATGTTTCCCCAGATGGGGCAAGCATATAATATAGTGGGTTTGATTATGGTATTATAAATTAACAACTTATTTTTTGTTGTGATTTGATTACTTCCCAGTAGAGGGAGGAGGCTACACATGACCTTGTGTGCCTTGCGCTTAATATTTCTTATGTGGTCCCCGAAATTGAGTTTACTGTCCAGGTGCACGCCAAGGTATTTCACCGCGCTTGAGGGGGGTATGTCGCAACTGAAAAGCTTTACGGTATTAGTGAATTTTTGTTTGGGGGAAAAAATAATAATTTCGGTTTTTGCAGGATTGATTTTTAATTTCCAGGTGTTGAAATAGCGCTGTAGATGTTTGGCATGCATCTGGATTCGATTTATTGCGGTGTTTGCGTTCCAGGAGGAGGAAAACACCGCAGTATCATCCGCGAATTGGGCAATTTTTGTACCAGTGAATGCTGGCATATCATTAATATAGATGATAAAAAGGATGGGGCCCAGTACTGATCCCTGGGGAACTCCAGCATCAATGCAATGATTTGCCGAGCATGAATCACCAATTTTTACCTTAAAACTACGATCACTTAGGAAGCTAGACAAAATTTGGACTAGATAGTAATCGAAACCGAATTTGTACAATTTAGCAATAAGTCCATTGTGCCAGACCGTGTCGAACGCCTTTTCAATATCAAGAAGCATTGCTGCAGTGCATCGATTTTGATTAAATTCTAATTTAATTGTGTTGACCACATTAGCGAGCTGCCGCACCGTGCATTTTCCTGCTCTGAAACCAAACTGATAATCGTTGAGTTTGAGTTCAAGCATACCGGATTTTTTAATTCTTGATAGTATCAAAAGCTCGAAAACTTTGCCCAGACCTGGCAGAAGGCTGATGGGTCGGTAATTGGCAGGAGTTGAATGGTCTTTGCCCGATTTGGGAATGGCAATCACGATTGCTCTCTTCCATTGGACTGGAAAGTAGCCCAGGAGAAGGCAAGCGTTGTAGATGTATGTAAGTTGAACGTAGCATTTCTTGCTAAGGTTTTTAAGCATTAGGTTGGAGATCTTGTCCTCTCCTGGGGCTTTTTTGTTTCGAAGTTTCAAAATAGTACGTTTAATTTCACTGGGGGTAGTGCGTCTGACTAGATTTAAGTTAATGTACGATTGCTTAAAATCTAACACTGTTTCAGTGACTAGTTCATTGTTTCGGGGAGTGCCCATTGCGTCTGTAAGGCGGTGCACAGATTCAAAGTGGGCTGCGAGCGCTTCAGCCTTTTCCGCGTCGGTTATCGCGCTTCGGTTGCCAGCAGTGAGATTAGGTAGATTGTAATTAGATCGTTTTGTTAGACTCTTCGTCATTTTATATAAGGAGCAATCTGAGGGTTTCAGTGAACGGAGCTTGTCATCCCACAGTTTATTTCTCCACTCTAGGATTTGTTTTTTGATTAAATTAGAATATTGATTGCTAAATCTTTTGTAGATTACAAGCCCAGTTCGCTGGTGTTTACGTCGAAAATAATTTTTAATTTTAATGGTTTCTATTATATATTCTGGCATTCTGTCCGGAGCGCGATCATCCATTTGAGGGGTACTATTTGCGTGTGCGTCCGTGACAAGTCGCGTGAGTTGCTCAATTTTATTATCGATTTCAGTGTGGGTATGTAGCTTGTTGTCAATAATTAATTGGTTATCTAGGTGTGAGCGGAAGGCTTGCCAGTTCGTTTTCTTGTTATTAAAAGTTTTATTGTCAATGGTTGGGATTTTAATTTTCGCAAAATGTACAATTATTGGGAGATGGTCTGAGCTGAGTTCACAAAGCACGTTGACGTTAGGAGATCTTTTAACTCCTTTAGCAATGCAAATATCTATTATGCTGGGATTTACGTTCTTGCGCGTACCACGATGAGTGAATGAGTCAGGATGACTTAGCATGACGTTTGTATTTAAGACAAATTTATATAATATGTTTCCATTCGTATTGGCATTTTTGCATCCCCATGCTTGATGCTTACTATTGAGATCACCAAGTATAAGCACCGATTTTGCCGAATTTACAAGAGTGACGAGTTCCCGAGTGTTAAGACGTTTTTTCGGATGATTATAGACAGAAAATATGTGTGTATTATTGACTTTGATGCCGACTGATTCAATATCGCTGGTGGCAATAGGAATTTGACTGTACTTAATATTATCACGAATAATGAGCATAACGCCTCCCGCAGAGGTGTTGTTTGGTCGATCTGTCCTAATGACATTGTATCCTTGGAGATACAAAGAATTCTTAGGAGTTAGCCTAGTCTCGTTAATGGACGTAATGTCTACACTATGAATTTGAATAAAATGTGCTACCTCATGTATTTTGGTCCTAATGCCATTGGAGTTCCAGTGAGCTACGCATAGTTTATCGAGCCAGGACATCTAAGAATGCCATAACCTGCTCATTCTCCGATGTGCATTGTATAATTTTTGCGTTTAAACTTTTTAGTTTGTCTAATATTTTTGATAGGTTACAGACCTGCTTTAATTTATTAATTTCGCCAATGATTTGCATGTACTCACCAATGTGCGAAGTGTTACCAATGGCGACATCTCGGTATGATCGCGAGAAGGGGTGGTTCGATTGGAGCGGTTGCTGTTGCTGAGTTTTCGGCGAGTCGTCGGCTGGGGGCGATGACATCGGGAAATTGTAGCGAGGTGACGTACGTGCATGGTTGTTGTGCATGCTGGCTTTCTGTAGTGCTGCTTTATGGGCTGAGAGTGAACGGCACGCCGAGTAATTTGCTGGGTGGTCTCCTCCACAGTTGACACATTTTGCGGCCGTTGAGGGTAACTTGGAGCAGTCCTTTGTAAGATGGGGTTCGGCACATTTAACACAGCTGGGTTCTAAGTTGCAATTTCTCGCGCTGTGCCCGAAACCTTGGCAGCGGTGGCACTGGGTGGCACCACGTGTGTTTTTGTATGGCTCCCAGGAGACGATGACATGGTGGAGATGGCGGATTTCTCGAACCTTGGTTAGCTCCACTTCTTGGCTAAATGTCACAAGAAAAACCGGATTTCGAGGTGTTGGTGCTGTTTTCTTCTTAATAATGGAGATACTTTCCACTGTGTGTCCCAAAGAATTGAGCTCCTCGGTGATCTCATCTGTCCCTATATTTGGCATTCCTCTAAGGACCAACTGTTTGGGTTTCCTCCAACCAGGAGTATACGTGTGGTATCTTACGTTACTGGACTTGAGGGTCTCCGCAAGGAGCTCGAAGTCAGCAGGGTTTTTGGCTTGTACGTTTACGGTTTTCCTAGTGTATTTGAATACAGGGATCTCCTTGCATTTTTTCCCGAATTGTTTCACCAGTACGGAATGGTCATGGACAACCTCGTGTATCACGATAGGTTGAACTTTTCGTGTCTTGATGTTTGAATGGTGCTAGATCCGGCGGGTCCGCATCTCCGAGCGCCGCCAACGGAGCAAAGGAGTTGGATATAGATAAGCCGGGAGCAGTTGCGTTGGCTTGGGAGTGACTCTGGGCCGCTGGGTTCGTGATGACATCCTTCTTGGCAGTTCTGGGCAGATGTTGCTTCTGCTCTCTGCTTTGCGTTGTCTTCAATTTAGACTTCGCCTGGTTGGCCCCCACATGGGAACTGGTCGGCATGTTTCATCCCAAGTGACAAGGTTTCACTCGCAGCACCGATTTACCGAACACAAACGGTGATGGAATTCGCTCGGTCACGTGCCCGACGCTCAGTCGAGCGCGCCACACACCTTCTCGTGGAATTCTCTGTCCAAGTGAGCGCCAGGGAACAATGATGCACTAAATTGATGCACTCCAAACCAATTTGATGCACTAATCTATGTAATGTCAGTACAGTAGAAACTACCACCGAACTGATGGTTCTGTGTCACTTACAAATCGTTGACGACGATCCACGACTTTCAATGTAAAGGTCTGTGTGATACAATGATCTGATCTGTGAAGCTGAATGTGAATCTAATGTGTAATAGTAATCAAATTTATAGTAATAATAATCTGTCAATGAGATAGACGAATCAAGCCGCTGATGGTTTGTAGACGATCCTTACACTGCTCTCGTGGTCCGCTTATATATGTAGCGCCGGCACTACTCCCATCTGGCTGATAGCGCCGTGAGTGGTGGGGGGTCATTGACGCGCAGATCGATTTCTCGGCACTAACGACTACTTTTACGGGCGCGAACCATGGAGAGACTCTCGGGATAATTTGTATGTGTTTTTGAAAATGATTATTTTTACTGTGTTTAATTTTTAATGAATATTTAGACGTAATGTTTCAGATTATGCCAAAATTATTTTTATTTTTACGCTCCTTACAAAAGCTAATTCTCTTAAAAAAATCAGTGAAAAATATCAATATATTTTGTATAACTTCCGGACTTTATTGTATAATAAACTAATCTTCTTCGTTGCCACCGTCGCATGTATGTGACATATATAATTTGAGGAAAATTTGCTATTTATGAAGAAAAAACATGATTATTTGCAATCTTATTTTACTTTTGTATTAAAATACGTCTTCATTAAATTCTGATAAATAATATTTTCACTAAAATTATATTTCATCATAAAATAATAAATAAATAATGACGTCAATATAAAAAAAGTAGAAACAATTTTATTACATTTTTGCGTATCTTTATGATCAACAATCAAAATAACTCTTAAAATTCAACTTCTAAACGAGAAAAAGGTTTTGGTTTGATTATATTTAAAAAAATTTTTAAAAACGTCCAAAATAATCATATTCTTCACTGATAACTATAGAATATCTTGAATTAATGTATTTGTTTATTTACTGCGTTATAAAATTTTCTTTAAGATAAAACCCTGCAGAATAATTTATTTAATTTCATAATTTTTAAGGTTACCATAATTTAAAGTTATATAATTTTAAGTATAAGCGGAAAACAGCAGAAAGGGTGAATTTTTATTACATTCTATTCGAAATCTTATCAATTTTCTTATCTATTTTATTCAATACAAATGACAAATACCTGACCTTAGCTCACCCATTATGGATCTGAGAGACCGAAATGAATGTACTCAAACATCAATTCAACAATATAGACAAACATATATTATTTTAACGATTTTCTTTTACATTGTATTTTACAATATTTTACAATATTTTGTTACCGATGATATATTTCTCTCTAATATTCGTCAATATTATCAAAAAATTAATATTAACTAAATAAAAACAGTATTGCCAGAATGTTAGATAAAAATAATGGCTTCGGTTTATCAGAACCAGATTGGCGAGCTCGTGACAAAGACAGGAGAATGTTGAGCTAGGATTAACGTTGCAAATTTCAAATGGTAAAGATTTAGTACTTCAATTGGTACTCCGTAACACGTTGTTATATCAGTATATAAT
>JABFPP010000061.1:0-15420 GCA_022817365.1 Mallateleia sp. ZL-2020
ATTATAAATATCATAAATAAACTATATATAAACTTAACAATAATAAAATTTTTTTAAAAAATAACCAACTATCACGAAAATCAATCTTAAACATTAACTGTTTAAGATTGATTTTCGATTGATTTTTGATTGATTTTTTAAAAAATAACTATCACGAAAATCGATCTTAAACATTAATTGTTTAAGATTGATTTTCGTGATAGTTAGTTATTTTTAAAAAAATTTTATTATTGTTAAGTTTATATATAGTTTATTTATGATATTTATAATAATCGTTAGATATTAGACTGTTATTTATAAATATTCATAATATAATAAGATTAATATTACAACGATAAAGCCTGAAGAAGGTTTGAATAAAAACCGAAACGTAGCTACTACAATATATTGAAGTTTATTTATTTATTTATTTATTTATTTATTTATATATGAGTTCCAATATGACAACATTTAAATTTCAAACATATTATTGAAACCAAGGAGGAACAAATTTAAATTACAAACTTTATTATAATGATAATTTTTTTCCCTTTTATCACGAATCCAGAAGTTTGTTATATAACTGCGATTTTACTTTAAAAACACAATTATCTTCAAAAATTAGAAGAACCAACCATTTTTATTTCATATTCGTATTCAAAACGAAAACTGATATTGTGAAATTTATTAAAATTCAAACCTATTTTCAATCTGGTCGGTATTGTCAATATTTACCGAGAATTCAATAACTGTTAACATCTCTCATACATAACTTGGGAATATATTTAGGATATATTTAAATTTTATTAGACGTTAATCACCATTATTTTACCTGCAGACAAAATTCTACATTTAAGAAATTTCTAAGTTACTTAATTATAAATTGTGTCCATTAATATACTTTTGTAATTTTAGTTTCATTTCATTTAGATAATTTAGTGGTGGTTAATCGAAATGTCAATCGCTAAATAAATGCAAATATAAAAAAATCAAGGACAAGTATACATGAGTACAAATTTTCTGATTTTCTGCAAAATATTTCAAAATTGATGTACAATAACAAAATAATTATTCTTATCGACCTACAATGTGAATCTTTTCCACAATTATATTGACATGATTTGTAATTAATATAGTACTTTATAATTATTATTTGTATAATTGTTATTTAAAATTGCAATGTTGAATTCAAAAAACAGTAATTTTGTCAAATACTATTGAAAATTGATATAATTTTTTTGTTTCGTACTAAATTGAATGAACCTTATCATATGAGCAATCTTTTTAACACAATTCTATTTTTCAAGTCGCTGTGACAGATTAAAGTTCGACTTCACAGTGCATGAAAATCACTTTCGTAGATGCGTATAACTGCTTAAAATTTAATTAAATTTTGATTTGCATATAATTTGAAATTAAATACAGTCTTAAATTTCTCTAATATAATGTATTAATTCACATTTTAAAGCAACTCTACTAAGTTATAGGCATGGGAATCACAGATTTTTAAAATTTAAATTTAAAAGAAATTTAAATGTTGTATAATGATAATTTAATGTGTCATTAAGAGTTGAAACATTGCATATTTTCAAAACTAATTGTTTTTATGATAAAGTTCAATCAATTATTATTCAAACGAAAACAATTTTAGACATTTCCAATGAAAGTTGACAAAGTTATAGCTATTTGAATTCAACACTGCAATTTTTGCATGATTTCACAAACAATTTTTATATACAATTGAAATATAGATTCTTAAACTACACTCTTTTCCTTTTAAAATAACAAAATGTTTATTGTAATACCTAAGTTTCTCTACAAAGTTATAGGAATGTAAAATTTATTGAATTTGTTTGATATAAATAAATAAATATATAATTTATATCTATAAATTAAAATAAATTATTATAACTATAAATAACCTAAAAACAATACATAAAAAAATTACACAAAGGATTCAAATAAATTGGTTAAAAATAAAGTATAACCTATATATTCACGAAAGAAAAACTTATCTGAATATTGCTTTGCAAATTTTCATTTAATCAATGATTTCGAAAATGGAGCATCCCATCCATATCACGTCATGATCCTTGCCATGTTGAATCATCAGGGCGAAAATCATCACACGGCTTTGTCAGATCGCACTATCACCTTCAAGTTCCTGCGAATCTATCTCGCAGGTTGCAATACGCTCGTCAAGATCACGAAACGTCAAAACGCGCGCCAAAAACGTTCTCGGGCGAACGAAAATATTGCAAACTTGCACGTAACATCATCACGTCACTTTTGATGTTCAAACGATTGAATTGACAGATCGAATCGATTGCGATTTTAAAATGACCAATCACATTCGCAATACAACTTCGACCCCGACTAATGTTGCGATAATTTAAGGTGGTTCTTGCTGAGTGACAAGGACAGAATTTCGAGTTCTTATAAAACTGATAATTCAATAAAATTGTTTATTCAATTTAGTATATAATATGTAACTCGTAAATGGTATAAGGCAAATTGTATTAAACCAAAAAAACAAACAAAAATTTTCATAAAACAAGTCAGTTATAAATAATGAGAAGAAATAACACTTATTTTTAGCAGACTTTTCCGATTAATAATTTCTATTTTACAATAAACTCGTACTATAAATGGATTTTAATATTTTCTAACATATTTTGAAAGTGTTCACAGAAAAAAATCTTAAATAATGTTAACTGTTAAAATAATAATGGCATTTTTTTTATTATATTTCATGATAAGAATATTAAACAAATGGCACTCAAAAATTATTTTTGCAATTCATATTGTTAAAGATTTTTTTTCTTTTTTTTGCGAAAAATTTTAAAATAGGTTAGAAAATATTAAAATCCATTTATAGTTTGAGATTATTGTAAAATAGAAATTATTAATCAGTAAAGTCTGCTGAATATAAATGTATTTCTTTTGATTATTTAGAGCTTATTTTATGATATTTTTTTTGTTATTGCGGTTTAATACAATTTGCCTTATCCCTTTTACGAATTACGTATTGCATAATAAATTGAATAAACAATTTCATTAAATTATCAGTTTTATAGAAACTTGAAATTCTATCCTTGTAATTCCGCAAGAACCACTTTAAAGATAAGAATACCCCATGTTTCATGACTGTGTAGCTCAATGTTTTATCAATTTTTATGTGATTTGAACAATTATTTTATTATATCTTCTTGAAGAGGATACATATAAATATGTTATAACATGTACTAATTTAAATTGTTATTTTAATAATTTAATTAATCTTATTTTCTGATAAACAGAATATTCTGTTTTTCCACTGTATTATAATGTTTGAAAATTAAATTATAGTAATTAAAAATGAATAAAATGACATTATATTATTACTTATAAATTGTTCTGCATGAGCTGTAATATAATAATTTCAAATATTGTCACATAATATTTCATGGAATATTAAGCCTTACAGGCATGGAACACCAATTCGGCTTCTTAATTTTTAAGAAGTCATATGTTATTCCATTTATAATATTTGTAACTCAATTTATTACTTATAGGTAATAAAGACACATTTCAAAATTTTTAATGTTTTCATGTGACACAATTTATAATTATTATTCCTGCAGTTTAGACATAAACTTTATAAAAAATTTAATCCATTATCCTCTATGAAAGTTAAAAAATTACCTAATGAATTAACAATTTACCTTTTTCTGCTTGCGAATTTATTGGACAGTCTCCGATTCGGTGGCTTCACTTTATTCCGATGCTTGGAGTGGAATCCCATTTTATAAATTTAATAAAATAAAATAATAAAATGTAATTATATATATTATGTAAATAAAATAAAAATAAAAAAAAGTACGTATGTGAAATAAATATTCACTACACTAAAGTATATTAATTAAATATTAATTATATATGTACTAAAACTGATTTATACGTTTAAAATAATACACTGTACTTAAAATTTATAATAAAAATTTAGAATAAAACTTATAATAAAAAGATAGTAAAACGTAACTTACTGTTTCTTTTTTAACGAACACTTCAAACAGTTTTGACGTTTAAACGGTTTTACCCTTTCATGTTTGTATACGATATATGTCTAAATCATTGTTTGGAAATAACAACAACATTTATTGGTTAAATGGGAAAACAGCAATTAATTAAATGGCGGTTAATTTAAACGATGTAAATTTACATCTACTGTCAATTTTTATATATTTATTTAGAAATAAATTTATTTACAAATTTTTTGTTACAATTAAACTGTTGCAATCATTTATGATTTATTTTTATTATAATTGAATGACATTTTTACAAAATAAGTATTTATTACATAAAAATAATAATTTTTTGTTATAAAACCAAAAAATTAATGTTTTTTATGATTGTACACAAATTCGATGAAACAACATAACTCTAACAATTTAATTGTTCATTACAAATAAAAGTATTTTTAGCAGTAAATATTTTTTAAATGAACCACTGTGTCTACAACATCACTTAGGAATTAATAAAAAAATTGTTTGAAATTTTTGCTGACACTGTTAAACAATATAATGAAACAACATTTTATTTTGAATAAATAAGAGATTCTACCACTAGCGTCGGAATTTCCCTTATAGAAATAATTCTCCGAAAATCTCAGAAAAATGTTCCGAAAAACTCTAAAAAAGTCCGACAAAATGTTCTTGAAAACTCTGAAAACTGCTCCGAAAATTTCTAAAAATTCTCAATTTTGACAAATTTTCAGAGTTTTTCAAAATTATTCGGAATTCAAATAAAAAATTGAATGCCAGCAAAAATCTCCGAAAAATTCTGCAAATGCGTTTCTGAAGTATTCTGAGATTTTCAGATTTTTTCAAAGTTTTTCGTAGTTTTTGCGAGTTCTTCAGAGTTTTTCGGAGTTTCTCAGAATTTCCCAGAAACTTTCAGACATTTTGACAATTTTAGCAATTTTTTTCTCGTGACTGGACTCTTTCAAAAATTTGAAAAATGTTCGGAGTTTTCGAAAGGGTCCAGTCAGGAGAAAAAAATTGCTAAAATTGTCAAAATGTCTGAAAATTTCTAGAAAATTCTGAGAAACTCCGAAAAACTCTGAAGAACTCTCAAAAACTACGAAAAACTTTGAAAAATTCTGAAAATTTCAGAAAAGTTCCGAAACACATTTTCAGAATTTTTCGGAGATTTTTGCTGGCATTCAATTTTGTATTCGAATTCGAAATAATTTTGAATAACTCTGAAAATCTGTCAAAATTGAGAATTCTCAGAAATTTTCGGAGCAGTTTTCAGAGTTTTTCAGAACATTTTGTCGGACTTTTTTAGAGTTTTTCGGAACATTTTTCTGAGATTTTCGGAGAATTATTTCTACAAGGGTTTCTTTTCTCCACGGACACGAATAATGTGTTGTGCATCGAGGATGCAAAGTAGACATTTGCGACGAGTGTGAGATTGTCAGCACGAGCCATATTCCAGCAAATGAAAAACAATAGTTTTGAAAACCTAAACACTATCGTGTTAATGTCCTTTTGATATTGACTTTTCTTGTAATTTTGTTTCATCTTCATTTACTTAACTACGAAATACGTATATCTTTCCTGTTTTATTTATTCGTGTTGGAAATTTACAATTCTAATACCGATACAAATAAAACGACTATTAAAATAATACATTTTGATACATTTCAATGCAGAAGTCCATAAATTTCAATATAATACAATAATTAAAATCATCTCAATATTGTACTTTGGACAATAATCTAATAAAGATATCAAAGATGTTATTGAAAATTATTGTATTATATTTAAATCTATTGTTTTTATTTGCTGGATATGCCTGTCCATTTTACGAGTGTCTAATCATGTTTGCGCCCATGTTACACACTCTATTTTTTTACAAGTGCAGCGAGCATAAGATAATGCAATTTTAGAGCTATGTGTCAAAGTTACTTTTGTACACTAGTGCATACAATGAACTAGTGTAGAAACGTAATACAATGTATCGTGTTACGTTTATACACAATAAACAGATTTGAAAAGTAGTACTTTTTATACACATTGACTACACTCTTAAAACGATCCATTTAAATTTAAATGAATACTCTTGAAATAAAACAATTTCGTTTTATAGTTAAAGGAATCGTTTTATTTGAAGTATAATCATTTTGTGGTTAAATGATTTTGGTAGCAATTTCTTAAAGTGTACAAATACGAGTTTTAAATTAAATACATAATTGTCCCAACACTTGCAAGGGAAGTAATATTTTCCTGTTTAAAGGACATGAAAATAAGGACTTTACATACAGTTTTTGTGAAAAATATTGTGTTAAACACTTACAGGAAAAGATTATCAACTCGTATGATGAAATACACTCGCCTTCGACTCGTGCTGTCTATCTCACACTCGTTGAAAATCTCTTTCTGCACATGTTAAGCAATGTAGTTTTAACAAGTAAATATTTTATATCCTCAAATATTTTGAAAAATAATATCGATTATAATTGAAATGAAACATGCACATAGATGAAAGGTTAATTTAATGCAACAAAAGAGTTATGATAATAAATAATTCTAGAGATGCAGGATTATATGTATTACCAAGTTAAATTATGTAAGCTAACATCAACAATACCCTGTAAAAACGAGGCAATAGAGATTTGAATTTCTTTCTATTATTTTTAATTAAAAGGATGTCATAGTGAGGTATTTTATCCGACCAAAGTTATTTTCAAGAAATTGACACAAACAAGTGTCTTTTAAATTTACAATTATATTACGATTTATTTTTCAAAATAATGAGAACGTCTTTATAAATGGGAGAATATTTTAGTTTAATAAAAATTAAAATCTATTAACACATAATCTCAGAAAACTTGTTGAAAAAAATGTCTCATTAATAGACGACAAAATATTGTTTAACAAGCTTTCTGTAAATATGCGCCAATGAAATTAAATTTTTATGCATAAAAATTATTCTTTTATTTAGTAAGAACCTCAACGTTCTCATTAAATGTAAAAATATACTTTCATATTAATATAAATGAATGAAAAACAGAAATGCCGATAAAGTAGGAATCCCAGTCACTTTGACATCCTTTTAACTTTTCTATGTTCTTTCAATAGTTTTAAATTACTTTCAATTTCAATTGCTTTTAATTTCCAGCAAAAATTTCCTAGATCAAAGATATAGTAATATGAACAGTTCTGTTTTTGTTTATTTCCGTTGAGAAATAGGGATAACCTCAATTGATAAATATTATATTAAAAAATAGAAGGTAATAAAAATCAAATGAAATATTTTGTAGTAAATTATTCTTAAAAAGTGAATTGAGGGGATTTTTCAGCTGAAATTACTAGATGTAGTGTATTTTGTAATAAACATACTGTAATTAATTATTTTAATATGATGGATAGACTTTGATCCTTTCAAGTTGGGAAAATATTACTGTTTATAAAAATATAATTTTAAAACAAATATGTTCACGATGAAAGAAATCTCATTTGTGAGGTGAAAATTAAACGAGATTTCTTTATTCGTGAACATTCTTGTTTAAAAATTATGTTTTTACAGTCAATAATATTTTCCCACTTATGTAATGAGCAGATCGAAGTCTGCTCATTACATAAAAATAATTAAATATACTGTTTCTATTACAAAAGACACTAAATCTAGTAACTATTGCGAAATCCCCTCAAGGATATTGCCTACCGGACAAGAACAGAATTTTGTGCTCTTATAAAATTAATACTTTAATAAAAACAGTTATTACAAATTATTATATAATATATTATTGCTGTTAATGATAAAACAAATTATATAACACCATTGTGTATAAATGTAGAAAAAAATGTAGAAAAACAACTCAGTTATTAATAATGAAAGAATAGGATGATACTTATTGATTAAAATGCACATTAATTTTTAATGAAAAATAAAATCAAACTGTAAGCCAATAAATACATTATTTAACATATTTGTTATAGAATTTTAAATAAAGTTAATTGTTTAAATTATAATGTTATTTGTTTACCATTATCATCACGAAACATAATAAACAAATAGCATTATTATTTAAACAATCAACTTTATTTAAAATATGCCACAGTTAATTTTTTACAAATATGTTAAATAATATATTTATCAGCTTATAGTACGATTTTATTTTTTATTAAAAATCATTGTGCATTTTAATCGATAAAAATCATCCTGTTCTTTGATTATTAATAACTAAGTTGTTATCTGTGATTTTTTATTAATTCAAATTTCCCGCAATTTTTCATCGAATATAAATGGCAACATTGCACAGAACTCCCATTCATTTACAAATATTATTTCGAACTTGTGGTTTTTATTTTTTCCTGCGTGTAGTAACGAGTACAAGTGCAGAGAAAATTTTGAAGATGGTGTTTACAAGTAAGTAATTATAAAATTTGATACTAGTAAAAGTAGGTTTTTTTATTTATCTATAATAAATATTAATAAATGATAATAATGGTTCGCTATTTCTGGTTTTTCAGGGAGAAGCAGAGAGGGTGTCTTCGCGAGTGTAAGTATTAATTAACAATCATATATCTGCTTGGAATAAGCTGATTTATAAACAAAATCAGCTTATTCGACGATAACAAAATTAAAAATAAAAATAAGTCAACATTTATGTTAACTGTTAGCTAACTGTTAACATACATGTTGTGCGAAGCGGGGTTCGCGTGTACGCATACATTTTGCGCAAAAGTAATTTAATTTATATATTTAATGAATTTATGAATAATTTGTAGTTAATTACAGAATTAATAGTAATTAGTTAGAATAACTAAATAAGTTTTAATTAGTTTAGTTAGAATAGTTAAATTAAGTGTCAATTTTAAAGTTTAAAAGATTAAATTAAATGTAAAAAGTTAAATTAAAAATTAAATTAAACTTTAAAAGATAAAGATTGAACCATATACTAGAACATGAATGTCACAAAACATAATATTTAAGGACATGTCTATTCAAACTATAAGTGTATTTATAGCGTACGAGAATAAACAAGAGAATGTATTTAATAGTGTATTGTTTTCATAATTACTTTAGAGTGTATTTAGAATAAAGTACAATTTAAAAAATTATAAAAAGAGATTTTTATCATAATAAAAATATTTTGACAATAAAAAAGTGATTTCTGACAAGAATAACATTAAAAATAGGGTAAGATTGTAGTATCCTCACTATCCTTGAAGTTGACTTAAAAAATGACAGGTAAATTTGATAGTTACTAACCGTTGACAAAAATATGGCGCGTAATTTAAATATAGATAATAATACTTTACTTATTATATTATATAGATAATCAGATTTTTATTATGGAAATTTAATTTAAATACATTATTTTTATAAATTAATACAATAAAATGATAATAAATCTTTTATTAGACATTTTTATTATTATTAAGGAATAATATTAATTAATAAATATATATATATATACAATACATAATAAAAAATATATAAATAAATAAATAATTAATTTTTCATATTAATTATTTATAATTATTTGTTAGTTTAAAAACTAACAAAACTAACCGACCCTCCTTCGCAGTAACTACGTTTTTAAATCAATTTTTAAATCTATCCATGAAATTATTTAATGCGAAATGTAGGTACAATATTTTGAATTAGTATAAAAATACCTTGATTAAATATAATTACAATGCAGTGGAGTTGAAATCATTGCATTCTAACCTCAAAATGAAAATGCAAATATATATATATTAATAAATATTCAAATTTAATTGCATAATAAGAAGTATATTAAAAGTGAATTTTTTAAAAAGATTTTTACAGTTTTCATAAAATACATAATATAAAAACATAATTTAATTAACTTAATAAAAAAAGTGGTAAATTAAAATTTAAAAATAATTTGTATAATTTATAATAAATATGAATTTAAAAATAAAAAAACAAATACTTGTATTTAATACCAGTCAATTAATTAAAATGTAAATAAATGTTATAAAATAAAAACATATTTACAATTATTTGTAGATATGCATTTTTAGACTATCGATATTTATTATTTATATATAATAATATATTTTAATATAGTAACATTTAATAAAAAAATAAACACTGCTTATTTAGAACATCAGCTCTTTAAATATTTTTCTCACATTTTAATTGCTAACAAATAATAAATAGGATTATTATAATATCTAAAAGTAACTCTGAGTGACAGAAATCTTAACCTCAAACTTTGGCACATTCATATTAAACATTAAATTGCATGTGCACATTATTTTCATTTATTAAGTTCGGTCATCATTTTATGTTGAGGCCACGATCGGTATGGCGACTTGAAAAATATTCGAGTTTTTCAATTTCAAATTGATGGCTCCTATCAAGACTGCCTCAACTCAGGATTTCATTCAATTGTTTCTAAAACGCCGTAATGCCCTAAAAAATATAAATAAATAAAAAATATTTATAAATAATAGACATACAAAATATATACATACAAATAAATAATATTTATTAATAATGCACTCCTCAAAAAAATTAAAAGGTCACTTTAAAGTACCGAAAAAAGGCAAATTTTAATTTTATGTAACTTTGTAAAAAATTATACAAAAGAAGGAAACATAATTTTGATCATATTCAAAATTATGTTTTCTCACAAATCTGGAAGATTATCAAAAAAACAAAAGCAAAATTGCACTGTGGAGACATTACAGTAATAATTTTTAAATATTAATGATTCAATCATGTATTATTTTAAAATTTATTATTATTTATAAAATAGTGTAATTTAATTTTTAATTTTAGTTTAAATTAAATATAATAATTATTTACAATGTCATAATTTTTAAATTTATTAATTAAATTAAACAGAATTGATGTTCATTTTCTTTCATTATCATTCATTCTTAATTCTTTTCAATCATCCATTCATTACAATTTTTCATGAATTTTTTTTTTTTTTTTTTTTTTGTAATGAATTTTATTCATGAATTCAATCAGTGAATCAAAGTTCAAAATCATTACTCTTATTATTGATTTCAATGCAGTTATTCCCTTTTTCCTCAAAATTTTCCAGTTGTTCTTTTTTTCCTCACTTTAATTATGTATTTGACATTTTAAATGAAAGTAAAAGTCTCAATTTAGACCAAAATTGCAGTTGTTTGCTTTTTTTTATCGCCACAGATATTTATAATTCATTTAAAAATGTTAATTATATACAATAATATATTTATAAATAATAATATTATTAAATAATATATAATATAAATACAAAAAATAATATATAATATAAATACAAAAACATTTGTTTGTATATAAATTATACAACATGACTGAACTGTTCGAACAATGAAATTTATTAAACATTTTGAACTGTTTATGAACTATTCCAATTTTCGGCAGGCATAATTATTATATAATCAAAGATTATATCGAAGGTTCCATTAAAAATCGCCCTAGTCCAGTTTTGCATTCTAAAAAGCCCCAGTCCAGCTATCATAGTCAACATTAAAAATAATTGATATAAAATTTAGATATGTCAGCCTAGTTTAGAAATAATTAATTTTTGTAAAGTAGATCTATCGTGAAAAGCTGCATACTTTTATTATTTTAAATATTGTCCTGTTCCAAAATGTGTATCAATGATATTTTACCATTCAGTGATGATTCATTAATACATTATTATTACCATCATAAAATATTTTATTATCCAGTAACTATAAATAATTAACTAGTAGTATTAAGAAACATAATAAAAAAGTTATATTTTCTTGTATAAATTAAATTTACATTAAAAGTAGTGTTTAAAAATTTTGAATCGTATATAAAAATACAATATTCTGTCTTAAAAAATTTTATATGTGCAATTTTTGTTGTTAAAAAAAAGAGATAACATATAGTATAAAATGAGGTTCAAAAAACTAAAAGTTTATTTAAAAGTAAAGTATACTTATTGAATAATACAATATTTTTTGATAGTAATTATAATGTTTCAGTGAATCATAACTTAATGGTAAAATATCGCTGATGCACATTTTAGAACAGGTTAAGGGGATTTCTCAGCTGCTGCTACTAGATTTAGTGTTTTTTGTAATAAAAATACTATAATTTATAATTTGAATATATAATGGGCAGACTTCGATTCTTGCAAGGTGGGAAAATATTATTGTTTATAAAAAAGTAATGTTAAAACAATTATGTTCATAATTAAAGAAATCTCGTTTGTGAGGTGAAAATAAAACGAGATGTCTTTATTCGTGAACATTCTTGTTTAAAAATTATGTTTTTACAGTCAATAATATTTTCCCACCTTGCAAGAATCGATGTCTGCTCATTATATATTAAAATAATTAATTATACTGTTTTTGTTACAAAAAACACTAAATCTAGTAACCATTGACTACGAAATCCTCTTAACATTCAAAATCATAAAAGCATGCAGCCTTTCACAATAGATCTACTTTATAAAAGTTAATTATTTCTGAACTAGGATGACACATTTAAATTTTATATCACTTATCTTCAATGTGGGCTACGATAGCTGGACTGGAGCTTTTTAGAATGTAAAAACTGACTGGGGCTTTTCAGAATGCAAAAACTGACTGGGGCTTTGTAGAATGCAAAACTGGACTGGGGCGATTTTGAATGGAACCGTCGATGTAATTTTTGATTTTGAATAAAAATTGAACAAACCTGATAACACAGAAGAATGCATTAGTTTCATTCAAAATTTGTGCTAAGTTGTGTCCGCAAATTTGCAATATATTAAATTAAATATTTTGCCAAATATATGCAATATATTATGCACAATATATAAAATTGTTTATAAAATTGTTATAATAAAATGAAATAATTTGTTGAATGAATCGAGTTGAGTGATAACAATTTACAGTAAATTAATGTATAATTATAATTCCATTTAATGGAATTATAATGAAATAACTAGATAATATTTTGTATGTAAACACATAAAAGTAAATGAGGTTTTGGGTATAAATGTTGGGTATATAGGTTATTTGATAAATATATATAAATATATATATACAGGGTGTCCCATTTTACATTATGTTCTTGAATATCTCGAAAACAGTGCATCGTATCAAAAATTGTGCCGATAGCAAATCGTTATAGTTTCGAGGGGGACATTCGATTCTGACAAAATGGCCCCCCCAGAACCTCAGGGGGGGCGGTAAAGGGAGTCAACTTAAAAATGTTAAATGGGAACCCCCATTTTTTATTGCAGATTTGAATAGTACGTCAAAAAATATGCTACTTTTGTTCGAAAATTTTTTTTTGTTTCGCGATAGATGGCGCTGTAATCGAAAAATTATAATTTTGCTTAAAAAAAATTACTCAATTAATATTGTATCAATAACTAAAGAAATAATAACGTTTGTTGTTGATTAATTTTATTTTAAGTTAAACCAAAATAAACGGTGAATGGAGGAAAACAAATCTCAAATTAAATAGTCTATTTTTCCATTTGTTTCGGAGTATGCGTGCCGTCAGCATTAGCGTTACTCAATGTGACCGATTCATTGTCGCCTATGACCTACAATAGCTGCTCGAAGTGATGTCCGTTGTTGTTGCGGCATATCGTCACTCTCTTCTCAAAGCTCCCCACCGTTTTTCGCAAAATATTGGGACAGATTTCTCGGCAGGCACGGCGAATCCTCTCTTTCATGTCGTCGCGTGTAGTTGGCGGTTCGCGGAAAACTATGTCCTTAAGGTAACCCCACAGAAAAAAATCCAAGGACGTCAAATCCGGAGACCGGGCCGGCCAATTCACTGGTCCTCCACGACCAATCCAGCGTTCCGGAAAAACCTGGTTGAGATGAGCACGAACTTGATTGGCATAATGCGCCGGGGCTCCATCCTGTTGAAACCACATCCTCATCCTCAACTGCAAATCAACGTCTTCTAATAACTGTGGGAGGTCTTCGCGCAAGAACTGGAGATACCGCGCACCTGTTAACGACTCTTCGAAAAAATGTGGTCCAATCAAGTATCCATCTAAAATCCCACACCACACATTTAGGCTCCAACGATGCTGTGTTTTCAATTCTCGCACCCAATGGGGGTTTTCAGCGCTCCAGTAATGACAATTGTGCCTATTAATCATGCCTATGTTGTGGAATGTCGCTTCGTCTGAAAACATTACGCGGCGGAAAAATTGTGGATCCCTGGTCTTTTCCTGTTCAGCCCAAATGCAAAACTCAAGTCTGATTCGAGGGTCATTTTCTGTAAACGCTTGCACTGGTGTAATATGATATGGGTGGTATTTCGCAGATTTGAGTCGGCGTTGTGCTGTTGATTTCGAAATTCCGACTTCTTTTTCGATACCTCGCAGACTTATGTGTGGATCGATGTGCACCAATCCTAAAACTGCCAGAGTTCTTGGATCTGGGTTTCCGTCATCCATCCTGTCAACCGTTTCGCGATGTCGTGTCAGGTGGCCTTGTCGTGCTCTTGCCTCGACGTTATGAATTGTGTCCGGTGTTGGATGATCGCGATCTGGATATCGTTGGGCATAAAGCCGGGACGCTAAAGCGTAATTCTTTCGAGCTTCCCCAAGAATCAACAGTATGTCCACTATCTCGTTTGCCGAATAAGGGTTCCCGACCATCGTGTATTACATCAACAATTGACGCGCAAATCCACTCAAAAACAATATTTTGTAATAATAAATGGTGTGCCACTAAAAGTATTATTTCTATTAACGACTTCAAAACATTTTCACTGTTTATTTTGTTTCGACTGATTTCTCAGAAGTTTTGCGCAAAACACACTTTTGAAAAACTTAATTGAAAATAAAATAAAATACTTAAAATCATTTCCGAAATACATGTTTCGTTGACAAATTCCGAGAATTTAATCAAAACAATTTTACCAATTTAATATTCTTAGTTCCCCTGAGTGTTGAGGAGTGATATTTCAACAACGTTAGGTATTTATTAAAACAAAAAACGTTATTATTTCTGTAGTTATTGATACAATATTAATTGAGTAATTTTTTTATGCAAAATTATATTTTTTCGATTACAGCGCCATCTATCACGAAACGAAAAAAATTGTTCGAACAAAAGTAGCATATTTTTTGACGTACTATCCAAATCTGCAATAAAAAATAGGGGTTCCCATTTAACATAGTTAAGTTGACTCCCTTTACCGCCCCCCCTGTGGTTCTGGGGGGGCCATTTTGTCAGAATCGGATGTCCCCCTCGAAACTATAAAGATTTGCTATCGGCATAATTTTTGATACGATGCATTGTTTTCGAGATATTCAAGAACATAATGTAAAATGGGACACCCTGTATATTCAAATTTAATAATTTCATTAAATGTTGGAGTGTCCTCGGATAAGCCAAAATAATCGGCTAACAGGTTCACAACAACTGCAACGTTCATTTTTTATATGATGCAAGTATCTTTATGAAGTAG
>JABFPP010000062.1:0-15384 GCA_022817365.1 Mallateleia sp. ZL-2020
TCCGGGCCGTTAAAGGGAATGATGCCCTTTTCGTGCATAAGTTGGGCGACGCGAGTAGTTAAATCATAATCTTCGGTGAGAAAAAATGCAGTGTGCGCCTTTTCAGAAAATAGGTCATAGCGCGACTCAACTATGTTATGCGCGTCTTCCGCGTTGCCGTCGTCAGCCTCGTTATCTGTGCTCTTGTCGGGCCTGTGCTCGGAAGAGGTGAAATTTCGTGGGAAGGAATTGCTAGGAGGGGAAGAGACATGGTCTCCGTGGATAGGTGACAAGGGAGTTTGTCGAAGAGGGGAAAGCGGGGGATTCGAGTGGCGAACGGGGTTTCCGCGTGTGGCCGGCGCATCACTTTCAGGAGAGGGGCAACGGCGTATGTCATCGCTTCCGTCTCCTTGCTTAACAACGCCGCTCGTTGCTTTCGCGGGGTATGGAGGAGAGACGCTGTATGAGCGTCCGCCGGGCACCGGTCGTTCGCTTATTGTGAACACGATGCCGCTGTTGATAAATACGAGGCGTAACGTTTGTATGATAACGGGCCACATGTCATTCTGGACCATGCCGGGATCTATTCCCATGCGTATATCGATCGCGCGTTCTTTTATCAGTACATTTTTCAGATTAAACAAGGCGAGAGTTATGTTATTGATGTCGGCATGGTCGAGATGATGTTTTTTTATTACCAACGCGTACAAACATTTATTCTCATGCTTAGTTACAATTACGTCTCCTAATTCCCGTCGGGTTCTTATGAACATTTCACGGTCTAACAGCTTTTGTTCTCGCAAATGGGCCGTCACGTCGGATATAGGTTGGCCGTCGGCACCAATAAAATAAGCGATATGCTGAACGTCATTTAACAGGGGTAGGTCGGTAGTCCTAACATTATTGTATCTGTATTCAACCGTTTTTACTCCAGGAACGAGAGTTTCCGGAGACACTAATTCAGGTCGCGCGGGTGATTTATGCACGTCGGCCGTGACAGTCTGCGAGGTCGGCGCAAGTGGGCTTTCGCTTTCCGACGAGTCAGTACTCATCGGCTTATCGGGTCCCAGTGGTGGGCCTAATTTGAATTGAGGTCGGGGTTTATGTACCCCTCCTCTTACTTCCTGCGGATCGGGCTTATACTTGCCGATATTATGTTTGTGCTTTTTAGGATTATATAATTCAATGTCGCTCTCCCCGAGATCACCTGAAGGGGGTTCCCGGGTTCTATTTACCAGATGTTTATAATATTCGCGCCGAGTCATGCGGTGGGGTATTTTCGCGAGTTCGTCTTCCGTCTGGGTGTCTGAGCTAGAATCGGAAACATAGGCCCAGATCTTCCTCTTCTCTCCCTTCTTCCGCCCGGGTTTGCGTTTCACCTCCGTCGCTTGGGACGCGTCGTTATCATCGTCGGTACTCACGCGTGGAGGGGAAATTCTACGTTGTTTGTTCCTTCTCGGACGTTCGGCGGAGGAGTCGGTGGACGGTCTGGCGGTGTTTGTCCTCCCTCTTTTCGCACATATAGGTAGTATTGTTTTTACTGGAGGATTCCGGGAAAGCGCGTCGGCATTTGCGTTAATTCTGCCAGGTTTATAGCGTATCTCGTATTCATAATCTTCCAACTGGATTTTCCATCTGGCGAGACGAGAGGATGGGTCCTTTACATTTGTTAGCCATTGTAAAGGCTTATGGTCGGTATTTATTATAAACTTCCGGCCCCATAGATAGGGACGGAAATGTTGCACGGCGTAAACAATGGCGAGCAGCTCTTTTTCGGTAGCTGAGTAATTTATTTCAGCGGGTATTAGGGCACGAGATGCGTATGCAACGGGTAAATCTTGGTTCTCGCTGGGTTGACTCAATACAGCTCCGATCGCGAAATTCGATGCGTCAGTCGTAAGTATAAACGTCTTTTCGAAGTCGGGGTATTGTAGAATAGGTGGACCGCATAAACTGTTTCGTAGTGTTTCAAATGCCTCTTGTTGTTGGTGGGTCCAGTTAAAAACGACGCCCTTTTTTAGGAGATCCCTCAGTGGTTTGGCTATAGCCGAGAATCCTTTAATGAACCGCCTATAATACCCGACTAGTCCTATGAATTGTTTTATCCCTTTGACGTTAGTGGGGACAGGAAAATGTTGCACGACCTCGATTTTTCTTGGATCCGGCATGACCCCTCGGCTAGAAATTATGTGTCCCAAATAGTTTACGTGTTCCCGTAAAAATTCGCATTTTTCTGGTTGTATCTTCAGATTAGCGGCTTCCAATCGTTCCATTAAATTGCGGAATTTAGTTGCATGTTCCTCGAGCGTGCGTGCATAAATAATGATATCATCCAGGTAAACTAACATTTCGGTTTCCTGTAGACCGGCCAGAACACAGTCCATAAGCCGTTGAAAGGTGGCTGGTGCATTCTTTAATCCAAAAGGCAGTCGGTTCCAGTGGTAATGCCCCCCTGGTGTGCTGAATGCGGTTTTATGTTTGTCCTTATCAGCCATAGGGATCTGGTGAAAACCCGACGCGAGATCCAGGGTAGTAAAATATCGGGCCTTTCCAAGTCTGTCAAGGATATCTGCGATGTTGGGTAAAGGGTAAGCGTCTCCAATCGTTTTCTCATTTAATGCGCGATAATCTATTACCATACGCCATCGTTTATTTCCGTCAGCGTCGGGTTTTTTGGGGACTATCCATACGGGTGACGAGTATGGCGAGTTTGATGGAGAGATAATGTTTTGATCCAATAGTTCCTTAATCTGACGATCTATCTCAGACTTAAGGGCTGGTGGGTAGCGGTAGATTTTCGCGCGTATTGGACGGTCATCTGTCGTATCAATAACGTGGGACGTGGCGTTCGTGGCAGTCAAGGTGTCGCCCGGCAAATAGAATAAGTGTTCGTGTTCACGGATAATTTCCTCGATAAAGCTACGTTCAACCTCATTCAGGTGATGTAAGGGGAGTTTCTTTTTTATTTCGGCGAATCGATCTCGGCGACAACCAGCGACAGGGGATATCTTCCGCATTTCGACGGTAGCGCATTTTTTTACAGTTTGGGTCATGGGTCGAAACTGTTCGATTTCTTCGAGCTTAATTATCGGTGTTCCAAATTGAATTCCCTCTTCTCCGGTATTAAAAGCGAAAACGTAAGCTATTCCATTTTCAGCCCGCACGATCGCGTCTCCGACGAGCAGTTTGTCATGTATTTCTAGTCGCGGTACATATCCCACCGTGGTCTCGGTGCAGTTTGAAAGTCGAATAAAAATTAATTTTTTACTACGGGGTGGAATGTTGAACGTTTCCTCGCACGAAAATGGAATAGTAAGGTCGTCGATTTTTATTCCCTTTTGTTTATAAGATAATTCAGCTTGGTTATCAATGAAGAATTTATTTCCAATAATCCCGTCTTCATCTATTGGGAAATCATTTGGAACAACTTGGAATTCTGTATTACGACCAACAATACACAACTCGGTTTTGCCTAGTGTTTTAATAATATTAGGCGTTATCCCTTGCAAGTTGTATATTATTTGCTCCTGGATGGGGGCGTTATTTGGCAGGGCATTCCGTTTGATAACATTTATTTCGGCACCCGTATCTATTAGGAAACGACCTGAAATGTTCAATAAACTAGCGCTTTGTAATTCGATGACAGGTGGTTTCGCGAACTTGGCTTGTCCAAGCATTACTCGAGCATTCATTGCGGGCTGAATCATGGGTTGTGTACAGTTTACACTTCCTGCGCTTGGCTCGAAGGATAGCCCGTTCCCTGAGCCGGCTCTGAGTTTAAATGATCGGTATTCGGGTGATCATTGTAAGTTAAGTCCTCGCCCTCCACCGCGTTAATAGCGCGAATATTTACTTGGTTTGACGGATTAAACGGTGGTATATTTTGCCGTTGATTATATTGCGGATTAGTATTAGGTCGGGATGGATAAGGCTGCCGGGGTGGAGTGTTGTTATATGGCGGATTATCATATCGAGCGGTTTGATTCTCAGGGTTGGGATTTCGGGTTTGTTGGTTGTTTGACCCCTGGTTATTAGGACGGAATTGGTGGTAAGTTCGTCCCCGGGGTTGATATCCGGTTGATCCGTTAAGAGGATGTCAAAGACGATTGGCAACTCCAATGGGGTCGGTAATGTAGAAATTTTCTAATGACTGCAATAATTACCATTACCGACATTAGAAAATTAGCACGCAGCGCCAAATAGAAAGTGAAGAACTAATTAACGCGGTAATTTTAAATTTGCAACATCTAAACTTCACTGGAATTCCGCGGTATCTCATATATTTTGGATTTTATTCATGAGTCATCCGGAATTTTTCATTATTTTTTATTATATTTTATAAAGGAAGCATAAAAATAATAAATATCAGAAATTAGTTGCATTTTAATTTTAAAATGGTTTTGTATCAAATTCATAATTTTTAACATTTAAATTTGCTATAAAATTTTAGGCATCTCATATATTTTGTAATTTATAATAATGAGTCCCCTGACATTTTACTTTTTGTTATACTGTCATTACATTTAAAAACACATAAGAAACAATATTGAATAAAATTCCTTTCAAACTTTTAATCTCCACTTACTTTTCGAAAATGTTTGAATTTAAGATTGCAAATACAATTACATTTACAGGCATTTCATTATATTTTGTATTTTTTGATATGAATCCCCTGGCATTTTCATTATTTTTTAATTATATTTTCTAAACGAAATATAAAAGTAATAAATATCAGAAATTAGTTGCGTTTTAATTTTAAAATAGTTTGGTATCAAATCTTTAATTTTTAAAAGTTAAATTTGATATAAAATTTCAGGCATCGAATATATTTTGTACATTATAAAAATGAGTCCCTTGACATCTTAATTTTTTATTACAGTGTAATTATGTTTAAAACAACATAAATGCAAGTATTCAATGAAATTTCATTACAACTTCATTTTTCCAGATAATTTTCACAAAATATTTCAATCTACTATTTATTATTTAAATAAATTCACACGAATTTTTTTTATTTTTAATTATATTTTCTAAACAAAATATAAAATAAATATCAGAAATCAGTTGCGTTTTTATTTTATAATGTTTTTATATCAAAATACAAATTTTTATCTTATAAATTTGATAAGATTCAAGCATCTCATATATTTTATATTTTATAAAATGAGTCTCTTGACATCTTAGTGTTTATTATATTATCATTACGTTTATAACATATAACAAACAACATTCAGTAAAATTTCATTTAAACTTTTATTCTCCAGTTAATTTTCGAAAATTTTTTACAAGAAATATAAAAATAAAAAGTATAATAAATATAATAAAATATATTTATATTTTTTATATAAAATAAAATGTAATATATATATATATATATATATATATATATATATATATAATAAAATAAAAAAATATAATAAATAATAATAATATATATATATATATATAAATACACGTCAAACATTAGTTGCGATTTATTTCTAGAATAGTTTTCTATTATATTTTACTTTTTTAAAATTTAAATTTGTTATCAGATTCAAGCATCTCATATATTTTGTACTTTATAAAAATGAGTCATCTGACATCTTACTTTTTTGTTATATTGTCACTATGTTTAAAGTAGTACAAATACAAATATTCAATAAAATTTCTTTACAACTTTATTTTTCCAGATTCTTTTCGCAAAATACTTCTATCTCATATTTATAATTTAACTACATTCACAGGCATCTCATATATTTTGTATTTTTTCATATTAGTCCACTGGAATTGTATTTATTTTTAAAATTTATTTTCTGTAAAAAATATAAACATAATGGACATTAAAACTTGGTTGCGTATTAAATGTGGAATCGTTTGTTTAACAAATCTATAATATTTATCATTTAATTTTGATATAAGATGTCAGGCATCTCATATATTTTGTACATTATAATATTGAGTCCCCCGACAATTTACTTTTTGTTATACTGTCATTACATTTAAAAACACATAAAAAGCAATATTGAATAAAATTCCTTTAAAACGTTTATTCTACACTTACTTTTCGAAAAATCCTTTAATTTAATATTTAAAACTTAATTACATGCATAGGCACCTCATATATTTTGTATTTTATTCATGAGTCCCCTGGAATTTTTGTTGTTTTTTAATTATATTTTCTAAACAAAATATAAAATAAATATCAGAAATCAGTTGCGTTTTTATTTTATAATGTTTTTATATCAAAATACAAATTTTTATCATATAAATTTGATAAGATTCAGGCATCTCATATATTTTATATTTTATAAAATGAGTCTCT
Source organism: Mallateleia sp. ZL-2020 (assembly GCA_022817365.1). Taxonomy (NCBI): domain Eukaryota; kingdom Metazoa; phylum Arthropoda; class Insecta; order Hymenoptera; family Scelionidae; genus Mallateleia; species Mallateleia sp. ZL-2020. The sequence continues at coordinate 6,284 of JABFPP010000062.1, forward strand.
TGACATCTTAGTGTTTATTATATTGTCAGTACGTTTATAACATATAACAAACAATATTCAGTAAAATTTCATTTAAACTTTTATTCTCCAGTTAATTTTCGAAAATTTTTTACAAGAAATATAAAAATAAAAAGTATAATAAATATAATAAAATATATTTATATTTCTTATATAAAATAAAATGTAATATAAATATTAAAATATATATATGTATAAAATAAAATAAAAAAATATAATAAATAATAATAAAATATATATATACACGTCAAACATTAATTGCGATTTATTTCTAGAATGGTTTTCTATTACATTTTACTTTTTTAAAATTTAAATTTGTTATCAGATTCAAGCATCTCATATATTTTGTACTTTATAAAAATGAGTCACCTGACATCTTACTTTTTTGTTATATTGTCATTATGTTTAAAATAATATAAATACAAATATATGTTTAAAGTAATACAAATACAAATATTCAATAAAATTTCTTTACAACTTTATTTTTCCAGATACTTTTCGCAAAATACTTCTATCTCATATTTATAATTTAACTACATTCACAGGCATCTCATATATTTTGTATTTTTTCATATTAGTTTACTGGAATTGTATTTATTTTTAAAATTTATTTTCTATACAAAATATAAACATAATGGACATTAAAACTTGGTTGCGTATTAATTTTGTAATGGTTTGTTTATGAAATCTATAATATTTTACTTTTAATTTTGATGTAAGATGTCAAGCATCTCATATATTTTGAATTTTTTCATATGAGTCCCATGGAATTTTAAGTATGTTTTAATTGTATTTTCCAAACAAAATATAATAATAAAAGAAATTAATTGCATGTTAAGTTTAAAATGGTTTTGTATCAAAATAAACATTTTTAACATTTAAATTTGATACAAGTTTTAAGCACCTCATATATTTTTTATTTTATAAAATGAGTCCCCTGACATCTTATTGTTTGTTATATTTTCATTGTGTTTAAAAACACATAACAACCAATATTCAAAAAAATTTCATTTAAACATTTATTCTTCACTCAGTTTTTGCAAAATATTTTCTAAAAGAAATATAAAAATAATAAACATCAAACATTATTTGCAATTTATTTCTGCAACAGTTTTCTATCATATTTGTAATTTTTTAAACTTATATTATACTTATATTTTTTACTTTATAAAAATGACATCTTACTTTTTTGTTATATTGTCATTATGTTTCAAAACAATATAAATACAAATATTAATGAAATGTCTGTACAACTTCATTTTTCCAGATACTTTCGCAAAATATTTCTGTCTCATATTTATAATTTCAAATAATTAATATAATAATTTTTTTCAAATGTGTCCACTAGAGTTGTCTTAATTGTAAAATTTATTTTCTAAACGAAATATAAAAGTAATAAACTTCAAAATGGGTTATATTAAACCATTTTTAAATGATTTAATATAAACCATTTTTAAATGGTTTAATATAAAGTTGTATCAGCGATTTGTTGATAGAGAGTGCTGGTGGTTTTCAAGATAAGGTCCACTAGATGAGCCCACCGATAAGACCTGCAGGAAAGGTTCGCCATATGAACCTGCTGACACGATCCATAGTATCAGTAAGCCACGATAAGGCTTACTGATACGGCCTGACGTAACGGTCCACTGGATAGGCATGCTAATAAAACCTGCTGGAAACGTCCGCAAACTGAATCCGTTGATAAGTTTCGCTGACAGAGCTTGACAGAACGGTCCACTAGATGGTCATGCTGATAAGACCTGCTGCAAACTGATCTCGCAGAAACAGTCCACTGCGAAGGTTTGCTGGTTGATTACATTCGATGACCAGGATGGAAGAGTCCACTAAAGGGGTCTCCCAGATCGATCCACTAGATGGCCACGCTAATAAGACTTGCTGAAAATGTCCGCAAAATGAATCCACAATAAAAGTTCATTAATAAGGCTTGCTGGAACATCTTATTAAGTAATCACAATGGAACGGCCGATTCATAGGGCCTGCAGAAATAATTTGCTAGATGCTGATTAGACCTACGGGATCTCCAACCGAAATGTCTCGTTGATATAGGACTTGCACGAATAGTCCATCAAATAAAATCGCTGAAGGGCTCCCTGGAAATGCTGCTCAAAGATACTGTCTGCTGGAATCATCTGATGTAAGGGCATATTTAAACTGCCCGCTGCAAAGAGGCCGCTGGAAAGGCCCACCAGCACAGCACTGAACAAACAGCTGGCATGGTCCGTTTCACGACACGCTGAAACAATTCGCAAAAAAAGATATTTTGTCTTAAAGAATCATTGACAAAGTATAATCTTTATCAACTACAATAATCTACGCATAAACAAAATTCATTTTATATCATAACTTATAAATCTTACTGGTGTAATTTAAGAAAAATAGGTAAAAACTATTACAAAGCAACATAACCAATATACCTCGCCACTGCGATACGCTAGAGCGGCCCTCTGGCAAGGTTACTGAATTTCCTCGTTGAAACACTTCGCTTGTACGATGTCCTGGAATGTTCAGCTGGAATAACCCATTGAAAGGATCCACTGAAAGAGCATGCTGGAATATCCCACCGAATCTATGTTAATTTATATCGAAATATGATATATTTGTAATTGCTGAAAGTTAATTACAATATATTACATAACCACCTAATAAACATTGAATTTAACAATAAACTAACAATGAATTGACATGTGAAGTACATGTGAAAACTCTCGTATGCTGTGTGGCTATGCATCGAGATTCGTGAGCGGAGGATTTTCTATATTATTATTTAATATATTGAAAAATATATTAGTTCACACAACGTGAGAAAATTGTAATTGACATGTTGTTCATATGTGAATTTACTGTTAGTTCATTGTGAGTTCATTGTGAAATTCAATGCTGATTGAGCAGAGTATTTTACATTATTAAATTAAATATATTTCTGTAAATACTTACATTATTTTTTAATGAAACTTCATGATTAGAGATAATCCATAAGCTATCCAGTAGTTCCACACTACTTGCAAGGTATGGATCATATCATATTAATTTTGATTATTTTTGTTTTATTATCATAACTAATAAATATAATAAATAGTATATTTTAAAACAGGGCCCCACCAACGCCCAGTTTCGTGAGACGCACCCATATTATCTGTTCGTCTCTCAGATAATTTTAACACAACGTAAATTTTAAAGCTTTTACTTACATTAATACTATATACAATGTTTGCAATTACTATGTAATCTATATGTTACACAAACATATTAATGCACGCTTACAATAATATGCTATATATGATGAATAATACATATATACCATGGCTCGTCGATATACTGATATACGTAACACTCATTCGAAATAAAATACTTTCCGTTCTTTGTATGTTCCCAGAACTGTCGTAATGTAACATATAGCATTAATTTCAATGAAATACTTCTATGAGTACCCTGACATGTCGCGTGTTTTTCTCGATTTGCCAGGCATCTCATGGTACTATTTCTTGTTTATGCACAATTTTTTATAAATGAAATACTTTTAAGAGTTTTCTGGCATTTCGACTATTCTTTGCAAATTCCCAAGAGTCTCATATACCATTAATTTTAATGTACTTCTTCTGTAAGTACCCTGGCATGTTCCATGTTTTTATCGATTAACCAGGCATCTCATGGTACTACTTCTTTACTCACACAAAACTCACACCAGAGAAAATAATTTTCCTCTTATTTTGAATATATTAAAATAATAATAATTGAATATTATTTATGCATTTATTTAATACGTTGGAAATGGTAATAATAATCTATCTTCTATTATTCTTAAGAAATGTTTGCGCATAAGTAAACGATCATTACAATAATTTATTTTGCATGGGTCCTGATTTAAGGCTAATGTAACAGCAAATGCTGTTGCATATAATCCACAACTGCAGCCATCCTTTTGCTGACTTACGTTTTCGTATATGATATCGTTTACATTAGGAAATCGTAGACGTATATACCGTTTTTCTTCTTCTGATAACGGGTATTTGTATATACTATCGTACATTTTCAATTTACAACCGTCGTAATATAAACATCGCCAGTGGTTACTACACAACCCACCAATAATTTGGATACTAGTTTCTTTTTCCAAAGGAACGATATTTTTCCAATAAATTATACTTAATACACTTTCAGTTACAAAAGATGTTTCATTTTTAATGATCTGTAACACTGCATCAATTGTTTCATCTCCAATATATGATGTAATAGATTCAAGATTCGTTCGTATAAACTGCATATCGGGAATTGCTTGTAATTGTAATACTCTATTACGATGGTTTGTCAAGTCGACATCATTTGTAACATTTCCTACAAATATTACATCATCATCACGAACCCATGGATTGTTTTTACTTTTTAGTTCGCCGTTATTATTAGATTCATTTTTCGTACATAGATTTTTTTCATTTTTAACGTAAATTTTGTTCATTTCTGCTACATTTTCTAGTTTCAATTCTTTTACGATTTTATGATCTCTCTTATTATTACTTTTACGTTTGACCGTCTTATTTTCTCCTAAGGTTTTCTTTTCTGCTACATTTTGTCTTGCTTCAATAATATATTTTGGGTTTCTTAGAGGCATATGTCTATTATGACGACTGTCAACAATTTCGGGGACCATACACTCATTATAAAATAATGTTAATTTGTGAATAACATTTTGTTCCCAAAAATTATCATCTTTTTCTATTCGCACAATTTTCATCGTTTTCGGCGTCCACAATACAAAAATACAATATTTTCGTTCGGTTATATGTAATTGACCCTGTACTTGATAATAAAATTTATGCCTTTCGTTCATTTTGTTTGTATCATTTTTTTGAAAAATACTTTTTAAATGTAATACTTTCTGGATGGCTTCTTCAGCTGTTAATAATTCAGCTGACTGAGGACATTTAATTTCCACTACGCCATCTTCATCGATTAATCCATCAGGTGTTGCACCCAAGTACGCAAATTCTCGGTCGATAAATAAACCACATACTTTAATTTTTTTATTCAATTTTTCTTCCAATTGCTTGATTGCCTTTTGTTCATTCATTCGACCGTACTTCATAGCTGGTGTATCTACTCCGGAAGGATACAGAATATTTTTAACTGTTGAATCGCAAAGAGTTGTACGTTTCATACAACATACAGAACCGAAATGCGACGCTGTTAGTATCATTTGTCTCAAAATTTTCCATAGTTCCGAACCAGATTGTTTTCTTGTACTTTGTTCAATTTCTTTGCGGTCGTCCTGGTATTTTTTTAACTTGTTAAAGTGATTTTGTCGCAATGTTTCGAAAACTTGTGGATCCATGTCAGGTTTTTGTGATTTAGGACCATAATATTCATCTGGACTAGATTGTGGCGTACATGAACTTATTCGACCATTTATTGTTCTATACATTTTATTCAATGCTACCTTCTGTTGCCTTCTTTTTTCAAGACTTTGCACAATTACAGGTACATCTTTCTCATTTTTCATATGATATTCCGTTAATGATTGTTGAGTATTATATTGCACTACTGCAGCTGCTATCCTACCATCATTAGATCCTCTTGCACAAAAATTAATTCGTTTGCCTCCAATAGCTTTACAAATTATCGCATTACAAGATTCTGCAGAATTATTTGTATAATTCATTAAAAGGCTATCGGAGAATTGGCTCAAATACTCCATTACTTTATTTATTTTTTCAAATAGACCGTAAAACTTCATTCGATCAATATAATTTACGCTATTTGTCTGCTGTGGACACAGAAAATTACGTTCTTTACACAATTTGTGGTCACCGAAAACATGATTAACCACGTGTAAAATGTCCAACTGTAATTGCAAAGCATTTTCATGTTGAGGAATGCTTTCTTCACGTCGTCTTGCAGCTGCATTCTCCACTTCTTTTCTTATATTTAATACGTTCTTCTTTATCACTTTTCGAAGATTCACATGTTCGCTATTTCGTAAATACTTTGGATCACTTGTCTCTACTATAACATACAATTTTGTGCACATGTTTCGAAACAAATGATTTACACACTCTACTTTCTTAACTATCACACCATACTCATTATAGGGTTTGTTATTTAATACAGTTTTGTGCACATTACTATCATTATCGCCGATTAATGTTCTAAATATAATTCCGTACATTTCAATACTATTATTAAACCCTTCAGCAATAGCGTCGCTTTCCATTTTTGTTGAGCTAATATTCCGATCGAAATTTTTGTAGCATTTATGAGGTTTTGGTTCCGTTTGTTTTCTAATTGCCATGTCACATATTGTGCAACACTTATTACGCACACCAACAAATAAAACTTTCTGAGTTTGGAAACCAACAATTAAGCCTACACCTGACAAAGAATCATAGCCATGACCATATGATCTCTTCATCCAACAAGCATCAGCGACAACCGATATATATGGTATACCATTAATTAAATCACCGCGTTCTATTGCAAGTTTCTTTTCAACCTCTGCAGCTTCTTTCATACACTCTTGCGATGTTTGAATAAAATTTTCAATAACTGAATCTTGAAGTTTTTTAAATGTCGTACTACACATAGAACGAATATTCATTGCAGAAGATAATTCTTGAAGTTGTGAAAACCCGATTCCGGATGTTATACTGCCTACTACAGCTGCAGTATTCACATCTAATTTAGATTGATCTTCAGTTTCTGACCAAATACTAGTTTTATAGTTGCACATTTTACACTTAAAAAATAATTGGGTTTTAAAGCCAAGATAACGAACATTCACAATTTCCCAATCTTCAAATAGACATTGAACTCCTTTTATGTGATTGTTATATTCTCTCTTAATTTCAGACCAAAAATGTGCAATATTTATTAAACGTCTTTCATCGGGTAAAATAAATTGTTTGGCACAATCATTATTTGATTTCTCTATTAAAAGTTCACCAAAATATTCATCTACGTTCTCACAATCGTTAGTTTTATACAAATCACTTTTATCCAAAAGTGTTGCATTGTTATTCGTGGATTGTATATTATCTGAATGACTAATAATGTAATTATTAGATTTTTCTCGGGAAGCATCGCTATTTTCTTCTGAAATCTTCATATTTATCGACAAATCCGTTGTTCGATCAATGTTTCTATCAACAGTTGAACAAGCTTGAAAACATGTAACATTTTTATCAAAAATTCGGTCACCAACTTCTGAAGTACTCTGCCAAGAAGTCTCATGTCGGTTCACGTTTAATTCAGTTATATGTTCAATAAATTCTTCAGTGACAATGTCTTCGCAATCTTCTTGTTCTTCAACAATTTCTTCAACAATAATTATTTCGATAATACCATCTTCAGAGTCTTGATATGTTGCCTCTGTATTTGTAGAAGTAAGTTGGGTCGTTAATTCTTTATCGGTAGTTTCGCTAAGTGTTTTCTCTTCCTGTTGTCGTTTAATCTGTCGCCTTAAAAATGTTATTAAAACCTATGAAATATGTGTGCAAATATGCATGCAGAATTTTGTCTTCGAAAAATAAGGTGTACAAACGGTTAATTAGCCGACATCGGATGGAAAATAGGTTCGAATGTGTCGAGTAGGCACGATTTCGGTCACAAAATACGAATATTACATTAAAATGGCATCAAAATTCAACTTTCGGAAATAAATGCATTCTTAAGCATTTTTGACTTTTAAAAAACAACTCACGTACCTACAGGATATTAAATATATTTAAAGAAATATATTCATCCTACGTCGATAGGATATACTAAACAGTTTACTTCTTATCGAAGGTCTGGAGAAGAGCTATTGGTTAATTTCAACCGTTATACACCAACCAAGTATACCTTGATATAAAGTAAAAAAAACTAGCACTTCCATTTCAAGCAAATTCAATAACAACTATTGTACAATCAAGTACAAATTACGTACAATATAGTACCATAAAAAACGAGTACCACAATCAATTATCAGAAAATCAAATTTTAAGAGTACGGGTACTAGTAGCTTAATTGCAATTGGCACTTCCACTTTGAAGTATAAACATTTTAATTAGTGAATTAGAAAGGGATATTAAAGTACAATTTAGTACAGCAAAAACTAAATTTTTATCTCAAACCAAAATGGCACAAAATAAATTTTATTTGTGGTAAAAGTTACTGAAAAAATGCTACTTTCCAAACATTGGAAGAACAAAAGTAAACCACTCTATAATTTAGTATAAATAAAGTACAATAGAGCACAGGAAAAAGTACATACATTTGTATCTCTAATCTAAACGACGGTAAATTAGTTGAAGATGTAGGATAAGGAATTTAAAATAACAAAAATTTTCAAACATTAAAGAAAACAATAATAAATCACCCCATAATTAAGTAAAAGTTAAGTATAATTTAAGACAGAACAAGTAAAATTTAATTTTTACCATTTTAATAATAAATACGACTTTCGTTTTCACTGTATTAAATTGTACTTCATTATTTCATTTTAAAATACTATTAAAAATTAACATTAATTAACATCTGTATTAGTACTCTATACAGTCATCTGAAGATATACAATGTCAATATAGAGAAACGAATTAGTACAAAAAGATTGACAAATTTTTACCAAAAAGCAAATAAACCAAAACAAATATGTAACTGACCTGATTCGAAGTGTGTTAATATACTACTAATGAGAGAATAGTCTTCGTTTATTGTAATTATGCAATTATAATATTGTCAAAATATTGTGAATATTTCTCTCAAACGTCTGAAAATTAACTTAAATAAAATTTGACAACAATGGGCTATATAAAAGTGAATATTGTTTATATAATGAGAGATATTGGATTAAGTGATTATAAACAAAGGTGTATGAAATATATAAATATAAGTTGTGATATTCAAAGATCAAAGAGATAAACATGGGCATTCAATGATTTCCTTCGTGATCCAAGATTTCAGTACCATTCCTATTATAAGAAGATATAAAGCGTTATTATTAGCAAATCCACAATTTCATAATTCTAACATAAAGACTATAAATAATATTTTGTTAAATAGGAATATCCACAATAATGGATATCCCTATATAT